>OVBA01002237.1:0-36042 GCA_900406435.1 Lepidium aucheri | reverse complement strand
AAGAAGACAACGACGAAGATGTTTGGTAGACGACGACGAAGAAGAAGACGAGAACGAAGGAAAGATGAAGAAGTTAAGAACGAAGAAAAAGAAAACGAGAAAGATGAAGAAGTTAAGATGAAGAAGTTAAGATGAAAAACGATTTGGTTTTCTTTTCTTTTCTTTTTTTCTTTTCAGTTTTTTTTTTTTTTCATTTTTAGTTTTTTTTTTTTTAAATGGCACAAATGTAAATAAGTAGATAACTGATTTTTTTGTGACTTTTCCCACACCTTTTTTTTGTCCACCTTTTTGGAGACTATTTGAGTCATTTAGGTATAATTGTAGACTATTTGAGTAATTACTTCATAAATTAAATACTACAAAATAAAATTTGAAAGTTAAGTAAATAGTTTGTATATGTTGATAGCGCATAGGAGTCCCAAGGAGATGAAACACTTGGGTTGTGTGGATCTGTTTAGATATCAAGGACAACCATCAATTAATGGAAGCAAAAAGTCAAAGTTATCGGATGTCTATATATTCTTCACACCGACGTTAGATGTTTATTTGGACAATGAATTGTGTTTTTACAATAAAAAAAGATCAACTGATTGTTAGAATGTTATCCATATGGTCGTGCGAGAATGAACTCTTACACTTGTTTATGTTTGCTATTACATCTGTTTGTTTTAGCTATACATCTCATGACCACTTTACTCTCTTTTCTTTTTCTGAGTTGTTTTATCCTCGTGTAGTTACCACACTATCTCAAATTTGAGTCATAGAATAGCAAAATTTTATGTTAAAAGAAAAATAGTAAAAAGTAACTTTAACACATCGAAAGAACCAACAGAATCGTTCAGCTTAAAATTACATGAACCAAATAACAACTTAATAAACCAAAATTCACAACAACACCTACAATTCCCAAAAATAAAACTTTTAAGTTTTTCTTTTTCTCCATAAACTCATGTCTCCACTTTTTATGAAAAACCTTAACATGTCACTCCTTCCGTTTCATTTCATAAGGGGTTTTAATTTTTTTCACAAAAATTAAGAAACATATTAATTGTCTATTACAAATTGATTTCATATTTAATTTAAATACAACTTGACCAATCATTAATAATTATGTAGAATATTAAAAGTCAAAATATATCAATTTCATTAAATTTTGCCTAGAACTATGCAAAACACCTTATAAATTGAAACAAAATAAAAATCTTAAAACCCCTTACATTTTGAAACAGAAGGAGTATTTAAATTTATCCAATAACTGGCCGACTTTGTAATTCACAAAAGTTTTTCCTTTTTCTCAGAGTGTTATCCAAATGCTTTTTCTTTGAAACAAGGGTCTGTATTCAGATCTGATATGGAAAGAGATCGATACCAATACAAATGATCATAAATTGGATACAATTTTTTTTTTTGTGGAAATTTTATAATTAAAGTTTGGTTTATGAAAATTGTATAATACAAACTTTTTATTAAATTTTACATACTCTAGTTATACATATATAGTGTAACAACGAAGTTTTTAAAAATTTCATATGATAATATGATGGTTTTTAACGCATTTGGTGATGTAAAAATTTCTCAATCATATCGTATGAAATTGAATAATGTTCATAATTTAATTTTGAGCATCTAACTCATTTATTAAATAACCAACCCCAAGATGCGTAGCTCAAATTCGTTTTTTAACAAGAAAATCGGAGCTGAATTTAGCCCAAACTAGGCATCAAGCAGTTCATTGGTAATGGGCTGAATAAAGCCCATTATAAAATCTATATATCCAAAACCTGACTCGATCTACGTGTCCTTTGTGGTGTTTGTACATTTTAATATAAGTAGAAGAAAATAATTAATGTTAAAATTTAAAGGAAAATAAAAACTAGTGGTGCGAAATGATCGACGACGTTTAAGTGAAAGTGCATCTTTCCAACGCTGAAAACTCTTCCGGTGAATAATTTCGCCATGGCCACAATATCGCCGGGAAGAGCTTACATCGGAAATCCCTCGCCGTTTCTTGGCAAGAAACTTAAACTGTTTTCTCCAACCTCAACGATTCCGAGTTTTTATTCCAAATCACCGGTGAAGCTCGGTTCCGATTGTCGCGCTCAATTGATCGACGCGGTTCATAATCTCTTCATCGGAGTTGGCGTCGGACTTCCTTGTACGGTGATGGAGTGCGGAGATATGATTTATCGCAGTACCTTGCCAAAATCAAACGGTTTAACTATCACTGCACCTGGCGTAGCGTTAGCTCTCACTGCTCTTTCGTATCTCTGGGCAACACCTGGCGTTGCTCCTGGTTTTTTTGATATGTTTGTTCTTGCTTTCGTTGAGAGATTGTTTAGACGGACTTTCAGGAAGGTCGATACGGATGCTTATTTGTGTGTTTTGAATTTGTGTTTTGGATTCTGTTTTGGTTAAATCACGGGAGTAGGTTTTGGTTTTGGCAGGATGATTTCGTTTTGGGGAAGAAATTAGGGGAAGGTTCGTTTGGAGTTGTCTATAGAGTCTCATTATCCAAGAAACGTTCTAATGAGGTAAAACAGAGCCTTGATCAATTGGTGTGTTTGATTTTTGAATCCTCCTTGACGTGATTGTTAGCTTGAGGTTCAAGTTCAACCTTCATCTCAATTATAATTACATCAGATTGTGCATTAATGAGACTGAAAACCATTTTGTTATTTTGGTTGTTGATAGGAGGGTGAGTATGTACTGAAGAAGGCGACTGAATATGGTGCAGTGGAAATCTGGATGAACGAGAGGGTTCGTAGAGCTTGTGGTAATAGCTGTGCTGATTTTGTGTATGGATTTCTCGAGGTAGTTCCTTTTCTTCTTTATTGACATTTTCCCTCAAGCTCTCCTGTTTCTACATTTAAGTTTTTTCATTCTACAAATTATTGCAGAAGTCTTCAAAGAAAGGACCTGAATATTGGCTGTTGTGGAAATATGAAGGAGAATCAACACTTGCTGGTTTGCTGCAGAGTAAAGAATTCCCTTATAATGTCCGTACTTTTCCCCTGTTTCTTTATTCTTTTGCAGTCTGTCGCCTATAATCACATATCTAAGGCAATGCTGTAGGTGGAAACTATCATCCTTGGGAAAGTGCAAGACTTGCCTAAAGGGTTGGAAAGAGAAAACAAAATTATTCAGACTATCATGAGGCAACTCTTGTTTGCATTGGATGGTCTTCACTCAACTGGGATTGTCCATAGGGATGTTAAGCCTCAGAATATTATTTTTTCAGAAGGTAAATGATCTTAGTTCTTGAAACTTTTCGAGCGAGGAACCAATGAAAACATGAGGACATGCGTTTTTGTTCCCACTATAACGTGAGCAGGTTCTCGTTCTTTCAAGATCATCGATCTTGGAGCTGCAGCTGATTTAAGAGTGGGAATTAACTACATTCCAAAGGAGTTTCTCCTGGATCCAAGGTCTGCTTTTCTTTGAAATTTTTATCATTCTGTGCGGAAAGTCATAAATGTTTACCTCTTGTCGTTGTAAACTTGAGATACTGGAAATGTTGTTTCTCCGTGTATAAGTATCTTTCTTGTGGGCTGTGGCTTGTTGCTATCAGGTATGCAGCACCTGAGCAATACATCATGAGCACCCAAACTCCTTCTGCACCGTCAGCACCTGTTGCAGCCGCACTCTCCCCCGTCCTGTGGCAGGTTCAAACTTAACGGTTGACTATGCAAGCATAGTTGATATAGAACTTTCCTAGTTTCATAAACTTTAATGTTGAATTTGATGTTTTCGGCTTTATTCAAACAGATGAATTTGCCAGATCGATTTGATATCTATAGCATCGGCCTCATCTTCCTTCAAATGGTAAGTAGCAATTCACCAATCGTTTTTGGTTTTCACTGACCCAGGCATGTTCAACTATCTTCTAGAAAACACATCTTTTTGTAGATAGTTAGTGTTACTGGTTGTCAATTTATGATCAAATGTGTTTATAAACTATCAATCCATGTGACATTAGCAAGTCAGTAAGAGACTAGGATACTAGGAGATGGTTCAGGTTTTTGTGGGTGTTGAGTATTATGTTGGTTTGGGCCTTCCGTTAGTAGGAGATGCGCTAAAATTCATTTGCCTACACTGGTTGTAGTCCTGTTGTTTGGATTGTCTTTGGTTTTACCATCCTTCCTCGATTTTTAGAGTAGAAATCAGTTTCGCTCTTATCAGAAGCCTTGTGTTGGGAAGCGACTTATCGTACTGTGTTAATGTTTTCGCCATAATTTTACCGTTCCAGGCATTCCCGTCCTTACGATCCGACAGTAACCTCATTCAGTTCAACCGCCAGTTGAAAAGATGTGACTACGACTTAACTGCTTGGAGGAAACTAGTGGAGCCTCGTGCAAGCCCTGATCTCCGTAGAGGGTTTGAGCTATTAGACCTAGACAATGGAATCGGATGGGAACTTCTTACATCAATGGTCCGTTACAAAGCAAGGCAAAGAATCAGTGCAAAAGCAGCTCTTGCTCACCCATATTTTGATAGACAAGGATTGCTTGCGTTGTCCGTCATGCAAAACTTGAGGATGCAGTACTTCAGGGCTACACAACAGGACTACAGCGAAGCAGCAAATTGGGTGATTCAGTTAATGGCAAGAAACGGGACAGAAAGAGATGGTGGATTCACGGAAACACAACTTCAAGAGCTCAAGGTTTCTTGGCAATCTACACTCTTCTCATTTCTTCAATTACCTCAAGATTTAAAATCATCCAAATTTGATACCTAACCTCGAACCACTGTTTCTCTGTTGTATTATTATAGGAGAAAGAACCTCGAAAGAAGGCGAGTGCACAGAGAAATGCTCTTGCATCAGCACTTAGGCTTCAAAGGAAGCTTGTGAAAACAGTTGCGGAGACGATGGATGAGATTAGCCAAGGCCGCACGACCGTCTGGTGGAATCGGTGGATCCCCAAAGAGGAGTGAGGATTGACTGGACGTACGATTTATCATTTTTCAATTTCGTTCCGATAGTGTAAATCTCAATGTATATGTTATTAGCCCTTAGTAAATATTGTACCGACTTGTGAAAAAAGCAAGTAACCAAAAAGAAATATTGTACCTAAATTCACACAATTGACAGTGTCTGTCTCTGACCCTGTGAAGCTTCAGGGACACACATTTGATAGTGCTGTTGTGAATACTTTGATATCATAGGAATCTGTGAAACCGAATATTATTAAAAAGTAAATAAAAATGAGAAGGCAAATATGT
This sequence comes from Lepidium aucheri, assembly GCA_900406435.1. Lineage (NCBI taxonomy): Eukaryota > Viridiplantae > Streptophyta > Magnoliopsida > Brassicales > Brassicaceae > Lepidium > Lepidium aucheri. Next base: position 30,822 of record OVBA01002237.1, on the reverse strand, counting down.
TGAAGAGCACGTTACCCTTTCGGGTTCGGACCTGAGAAACCACACAAAGAGTCAGGAAAGTCTCTCTGGTCAAGCAAACATTAGCTTGCTGGCCCTCGAGGTAAGTGCTTCTCTTTTTATATATTTCTCTAAACAAAATCCTTCCGTAAGCCATTGAAGCTTGAGTCATTTCTCTCACTTATTACTTTAATACAATTGTAGTATATTAGTGGTTTCCTTATATAGTTCTTAGTTGATACCACAATACTACTATACCTATTAACATTTCTCGTGTCAGACGTGTAAAACTTTACTAGTAAATTCGCACAAACAGTGTCGTGCCAAGGGTTATAGGGGTCTAAGGCAACAAAAACAATACTTATAATATAATTTTTTTATAACATAAATATAATATAATTTAATATAACATATAAGTAACAAAAATACAGATTAATATTTTTATTTTGGTTTTAATAAACTTTTTCCACAAGATTTTTACAATATATATTTTAAGTAGAGACAACAGAAATTAAATTCAACCTAATTCCCGGAATAACCTATTTCTCGTTAAAAATAATCTAATTCTTAAGAAAACTATTTACAAAGATAAAAAAATTGAATGTTTCTATAATATAAATTAAAAAACCATTATAATATATGATTTTTTAAATATTAGGAGCACTTACAATTATATTTATATGAGTGACCCCAAAGCAAATGACTTTTTTTTGGCTTCTTTCAAAAGTAACCCATTGACTTTGGTCAATGGGTGAGATAACCTTCTATTTTCTCTCTCCAAAACCTAATCAAAATCACCCATACTTTTCCTTATAATTTCTAAATGTCATTGCTTTTATATATTCTTTTTATATTTTTAAGTTTCAACAAAACACAAAATTACTAAAATATTAATAGAAATCTACTATGTCACAAATAAACTTGTATGAATTCTTCCTTGATAGTTATAGTTGTATGAATTGTGTCTACAATGTCACAAATAGATTTGTACAAATAGTTATGGCTGTATGAATTTTTGTTTTGTTCATGATATTATGTGAATAAATTAGGGAATTCTTCCTTGTTCTTTAAAAAATTATCTACGGTATAACTTGAGGACAATTCAAAAATGACAATTCCACACTTATCTACAAAGTAATATTTACAATTTGTTGACAAATTTTTATATCTACAATGTGTTCTCTTTGTTGGCCACCTAACTTCTTAGCTGCATTGATTCCCTTATGTTAGATGACTCATTAGCTTTTGCTGCACTCACTATTGGTTGTCTGTCTATTTTAGAAGTTTCCTTTAGAAGTCTCATAAGAAGTCTCTTTAGAAGTCTCCTTAGAAATCTCCACTAGAAGTCTCCACAAGAAGTCTACAATGACAATTCCACAATTATCTACAATATAAGATTTACAATTTGTTGACAAATTTTTATATCTACAATGTGTTCTCTTTGCTGGCCACCCAACTTCTTAGTTGCATTGATTCCCTTATGTTAGATGACTCATAAGCTTTTGTTGCATTCACTAGTTGTTGTATGTCTGTTTTAGAAGACTCCATAGAAGACTCTACCAGAAGACTCCACTAAAAGTCTCCACTCGAGTTCTTCACCAGAAGTCTCCATCAGAAGTCTCCAACAAAAGTCTGCTTAAAAAACCCAATGAAAATACTCATTAAAATGTAATTTTTAACGACAAAAAAAAATTGATTCTTGCACTATTTGTTTTAACAAAAATGTAAATTTTAATAAGACAATATGAAAAACAAAAATTTCACATAATATTTACAAGAAATATAAAACTTATACAACAAAAAATCAAGTTTTCTTATAAAAGTCATTAAAATTGTAATTATTAACTAAAAAATTAAATTTTCTTAAAAAAATTTTGAAGAAAAAAACAAAATATTATGTTTTTTAAAAACAATTTCACATATCATTTAAAAAATTAGATATTCAACTAGAAAAGACCAAAAAAATAGAACTTTTCACAAGATCCTTTTCAAAAACAAATCTTTAACTAAAAACACAAAAAAAACTCAAACTTATACACAAATATCATTACAAATAAAATCTTTCATAAGAAAAGTTCAAAAAAGTAGAAATTTCACAAGAAAATTAGAAAACAAAACTTTCACATTATATTCATTAAAAATGTAAAATTTAACTAGAAACGATAAAAAATCAAAATTTTCACAAGATCTCATCTCTAATAAAATCTTTAATTAGAAAACACAAAAAATCAAAATTTCACAAAACTTTCATTAAAAATGAAATCTTTCACAAGAAAATTTCAAAAAGCTAGATCTTTTTCTTTAAAATTGTAGTCTTTAACTATAAAATATATTAAAATTAATTTTTTCACAAGATCTCTTTTAAAAGTCAGATCTTTAACTACAAAAGACAAAAAATAAATACTTTAACAAGAAAAACAAACTCAATAGTTTCAAAAAATAGTCTACCTTTTTGAGAGACATGATGGATGTTGGCCATAGACAAGAGGCTTTGGTGGCTGGAAGGTTCCCATGGAACATGCAAAAAGAAGTTGAAAATTATGAGAAAATAGTGAAAAAATCTTAGATTTTGGAGGAAGAGAGAAGAGTAGACTTACACGTTGGCTAGATTGACATACACGTTGAAGAAGAAGAAGATGGAGAAGAAGAAGAGAGAAGAAGAAGAAGAAAAAGAAGAAGATGAGAGAAGATGAAGAAGAAAATAGAAGATGAGAGAGAAAAAGAGATAAAAAGTAGCTAAAGTTTTTTTGCTTCTTCTAAAATTTATATTTATATGTAAGTTAATTTTTTGGTTCAATTGTTGGTTAATTTTAATTTAGCACAACTCAGTTTAATTTTTGGAGGAGTCTCCTCAAGATAAACTTCATTCGAAGTCTACTCGTGAAATAGAAGATTTCACCTGAAGTCTCCTTAACCCCTAAACTCTAAATAGTAAACAGTTGTAGACTTCACGTGAAGTCTCCTCTAACCCCTAAACCCTAAAATCTTAATTATAAACCGTAAATTCTATATCGCAAATCAATTATTTTTTGAAATGTTGGACCAAATATCTTGTTCTTTCTAAATATATACATAATTTACCTCTTATGCACAATTTACCTCTTTTATTAAAACATTTTCAAATCCCACAAGATTACCATATCTAATTACCCTAAACCATACCATAGTTTGATTATGAACTATGTGGTTTTGATCTTCTAATGTAGTCTTCTCATGTAAATCCTTAACTCTAAATTCTACATTCTAATTCCTAAATTATAAATTGTAAATTGTAAATTCTAAACTCTAAATCCTAAATCCTAAATTCTAATTTGACTATAGTATAAATTGTTCATGTAAATCCTATAAACCCTAAATTCTAATTTGATCTTCTTTGGTGTTATTTGCCCATGTTTAATCTAAATTATATTTTTAATACATTATGTTTTTAGATTTTGGAATCAACATATAAATATACTTACTATTTAATTTTTAATTAAATATAAAATTAAAAAGAAGACTTCACATGAAATCTCTTTTTCGAACTAGTAGACTTCAAATGGAGTCTTCTCTGAGGAGCCTTCACATGAATTCTTCCATAACCTGCATGGAGTTATTTGTTCGATGATTTTAAAAATAAGACCTTTTTTATTTGTTCTCTTATCTTTTTAAAAGAAAAGAGATGAGCACAAATTTGCAAAGAAATAGTCCAGTTGTTTCTCGAGAAGAGATGGAAAACATGCTCAATATCATTTGATTGAATAGTTGAACAAGAATTTCTAGGAGCATTTGGAACATTTTGTTTCTGAGCGGAAGAGCCGTTTTCTTTTATCTCCATCAGAAAAATAGGGCCGTTATGCTCATTACGAAACTTGTTGAAAAATAACCCCTCACGGGTGAAATTATAGAATATCCCCTTTAAGATCAGGTAAAATCCTTTATGAAATAGGTGGTGTACCCAAAAATATAGCTAGAAAAGCTATTTCAATAGCGGCATCAAAAATGCCTATAAAAACCCAATTCATTCCTAGCTTTTAGCTTGATACAAAAAAGTATGTAGGTCTAAAAATTTTAGCCTATTCTCCTTTGGTAGTTCGACTTTTTTCAAATATTTGTTTCTAATTTCAAATCAACAACATAACGGAAGAGGAGGATACACGTTACGTCACGATTTTGAGTCAAAAGAAAGATTTCAAGAAATGGCAGATCTATTCACTCTATCAATAACCGAGCTCTTTTTGGATCTTCCAAATAATTTGCGCAGGAGATTTTGCGACTTTTAGGCAAATTGTTGCTCTTTCTTTGAAAATCCCTGAAGCCCATTCAGGAACTAGAGAGTCTTGGTCATGAATATCTGAATAGGGCAAACCTAACAATTTAATAACTATCTTTGTAGCTCCAAAATCTTCTTAGAACGTGCAGGATCACCACCCCATAGCATGTTGCAGCCAGAACCCCATATTTCTTCTAGACAATCTCCTAATTGTTCCAGAGCTAATTAAAATGGTTGGAACAATAAACATCCATCTCGTTCGTACTTTGGATACCCGTATAACCAGTGAAGATGCAGAGGCGCATAATAGATCGATATGAACATCATGAGCTATCTCTCTCACTAAAACAAAATCTATATTCATTTTTTAAATTCATTTAATTCACGACGAGATCAATAATCATTTTTGGCATATCCTTGAAAATTTATAGTAGGTGAAAATTTGTTCTAAAATTTGTGAAAAGTGTCGACTAATCCGTAGGAGGGAGGTGATAAATATTTTAATCATATTTGCTGTGATGTTCATGAATGATTCAGAATATTCCACAGATTTCAATTTGTGGGCCTTTGGGAATGGGATTATTTTGTTGGTTTGTACAACTGCATTTTCCAATTGAAATAGAATATTACTACCGAAATAGCATTGTACATCTAGAACAGAATTTTTGCCCAGCAGAAATTATGAAAATCCAAGAGAGGCTATTTACATTTACTGAAAAAAATACAACTTTTTGTTGAAATATACAAAGAATTTACCGGCCGAATCAGCATATTTTTTGAAGTCCTATAACTCTTCCTCAGCCGGCTTGGGCAGAAGAAATTCTATTTTACTACAACAAGACATTAATTTTAGTTTGGTTGGCAAGACCAGTCTTAATTATTTTATCAATTCTTTGATAATTCTGATCTCAACCAGGTTATTCTATTCCACTTCTTAGAAAGAAAAGTAGATCTTTTGGTCCCTTATCGTTGTGGAGGAGTCCAAGGCCTTTTGTTCTTCTTAGGATCGGTTGTTTTGGCAGAAATCTTCTTGGTTCTTAAAAAGAAACAGTTTGAGAAGGTTCAATTATTCGAAATGAATTTTTAAAAATATTATTTGTCAAAAAAAAAGAAAATTGATAGTCTCATCCGATCTAAAAAATCTTATTTTTTTTGTTTAATATGAATTGAAAGACATGAATGTTACTGATCAGTAATAATATTGGTAGTTTTTGGAACAATTAGGAGATTGTCTTGAAGAAATACGGGGTTCTGGCGACAACATGCTATGGGATGGTGATTCCGCACGTTCTAAGAAGAAAGATTTGAAAATAAATTTAAAAAATGTTGTATTTTTCCATAGAATAATATTCGCTCAAAAATGACTTCATAAAATATATATCGTAAATGCGAAGACTTTTCTGGTTTACCCCAATATTTCCCACTTATTTGACTGTTGCTAAGCAGTTTTTGGATATCAAACGGACCTCTCCAGAAGGTAATTTTAATGTGGCCGTTTACTCACTTTTAAATTGAGTATCTGTTTCCCTTCAATTTCAAAGTTTAAGAAAGCTTATGTGTTTAGGAAGACTTTTGGTAGTTGTCAGTCTATTGACAATCTTTGTTTTTGTTTTAAGGAGTGTTACGAAAAAGAAATGCCCTACCTTTGAGTGCGGTTTGAGCTAATTGATTTAGTAAAATAGAACATAAAATGTCAAGCCGAGAACACCTATATTCCTATATTAAAAGTGGTGGATCAAAAAATCCACAACAGATCATGTCCTTCAATTCAAGTCGCACCAGATCTAGAACTATCCTCAACAGTTTGTGTAGCCATAAGTATTATTTTGTATTCATTACAATTGTCCATAAAATGCAAATAAAGAAAAAAATTAGAAGGGGGTCGAACTTCTGGAACTTGAATGAAATATGAATAAAATATGAATAAATATCAAATATGAAATAGTCATAAATAACCAAATAAAAAAACTAATAAAAAATTGCCAAATTTGATACCTGAATATTCAATTTGATAACCTGCCAATTTCGTTCCACTTAGCCCCTATTTCATAGTAAATAGGAGAGAAAATAGAATTTCTTTCTTCGTCATTTTATTTTCACATTGAGGCCAAACCTAAACCTGTCTCGATTGATTCAATATCGTTGAATTTAGAAAAGCGGGTGGATGTTTCCGCATAATAATTATGATAATAATTTTGATGAAGAGAACTTCTATCTTTTTCAACATAATCGTCGCGCAGTAAATCAACAAAGGCCAAAGTTGACTCCCTGTAAGATATGATAAAAAAGATCTTATTTTCATCGAGATTCAGTTGATATGGCGATGATTTTTTCTTGTTTCTAAATGGGCTTCAAGGATTTTCAATAACCGAGCTCTTTTTGGATTTTCCAAATAATTCTCGCAGGAGATTTTGCGACTTTTAGGCAAATTTTTGCTCTTTCTTTGAAAATCCCTAAAGCCCATTCAGGAACAAGTAAAAATCATCGCCATTTCAACTAAATCTCGATGAATATAATGTCCACATTGTTTACCATTTCCCATATCTTCTCTTTGCAAAATTTTCGATGAAAATTTCTATTGTAAAATTGCTTGAAAGGGCTTTTTCAATATAAACATAAAAAGACTTACGAAGTTGTTCCAACTTATTGATTCGGAAGGTTAAGGAAGTTGGTGACCTGATGACAGGGGAGCCGACGACCGAAGCCTGATATATATTGGCCCTCGAGTGCAAAGGCGGAAAAGGAGCTTGACTACAAGACCCACCCGTCGAGTAGGGACGTTTACTAGACTGATCTTATAGATTCCATTTTCAAATGGAAACCTTTCTGGTTAAAGAATCTTTGTCTAGTTGCTCCGGAACAATTAGGAGATTGTCTAGAAAAAATACGGGATTCTGGCGGCAACGTTTAAGCTCAGTAGAAACAAAATACTTTTCCTAAGGATTCCCTTAAATAGAAATAAAGAACGAAGTAGCTAGAAAGATTGGTCTAAGGGCATATCGGTTGAAGTAGATTCTTCTTTTTGATCAATCAAAACCCTTTCCCATACTGTACAAGCTTCTTCCAAAGCATATTATTTCATATTAGATCCCTTTGAATTCCATATACGAAGTTGTGATCTGGTCTCTTCATTAAAAAGGTTTTGCTCCTAGTTAAAAGACTACTCTAAGTCAAGGTTCTTTGGTAACTTCTAGTTTGATCAGAGAAACCACTCTTGTACCAATTTTTCCTGACACATTGCTAATTCCCCTGTGGAGACAGGTGGGGCTTGTAGCTCAGAGGATTAGGCAACAAACATGCCTGAACCATTTCCCAAAGGATGTGTCCAGATAGTCCAAAGTCTTGATAGTTAGCTCTCGGTCTTCCGATCGAAAAGCCTTTTTTGAGAAAATTATAAATGCTGGGAGATTGATTCACAACATTCCTATTTTATTTATGAAAAAATAGAAATCGAGATTCAAGTCGTCATTTTTGAGCTTTTTTTGATTCGAAAACATAACAAGACCCATGCTCGACGGGTGGGTCTTGCAGTCAAGCTCCCTTCTGCCTTTGCACTCGAGGGCCAATCTCCGTCCGTATTAAATCTAATATTTCTATCGAGCATGAGTTTCTATTCTAATTCGAATAGAATGTATTGAACCTATGAATCCATTTTCTCTTTTTCTTTTGATTCAATACTTAGTTGATCTAATTGCCACTGAAGCCACAAAGGACTATCTAAATTGATTCTTTTATGTCAATAAGCTCCAATTGCATCATAGGATTTGCAAAGCCGAGTACTCTACAGTTGAGTTAGCAACCCCCAAAAACCAAAAAAAATGGTCAGTTGTTAACTGATTGGTCGTAGGTTCGAATCCTACTTGGGGAGATTTGATTCATTCTGAATTTAAGAATTCAGAATGTAAGAATGAACGGGTTTGCTTTGACCGTTAAGAGTAGATAACCCGTTCCCTGTGTCTTTGTTTCTAATTTTTTCTGTAGTAGACCAATTTGTTAACATGCCACCAAGGTATTTTTCAAAATAGAAGGTTAGTTTATCAGAATTAAACGAAACTCCCAAAAAATAAATTTTAACTCTTGAGTCAAAATCAAAATTCAGGTTAATCAAACTTTCGAGAAGAGAGGAACCATAGTGGGATGTGATCAAGATCGGCATTTGTTATGGAAACTAAAAAGTAACTAGACACATGAAAAAAAGAAAAAAAAAAGAGAAGTAGAAATATCAATCATAAAAATAGGCTACTGATGTGAGTAAAGCTAAAGCAACCGTCGTATTTATGTTAACTCTTTCAATCAATTTTGCCAAAGTGAAATTCTTCTCAAGCATTAGAATGTCTAGGCTCATCTTTAAAACCTTTTTCTCAATACTAGAATTCACAACTGAAGCATCTAAGGCTACATTAATCGTGGATACATGACTCTTTGTTAGTTGGGGGAAGAGTCCGCATGAATCACATTTTTTGAGGAAAATATCGAGAGGAATTATAATCCTATCGATGTGATAGGTATCCCTTTTCCTTCTCTAAGATCACCAATCTAGGATAAAAATATTCGAAGGCAATACCTATAGTACCCTCTTCAAATTCTACTAATTCACTTGCAAATGAAAGACTTTCATAAAAATTCTCGTAGAATCGAGAATGAAATTGAGTCAATAAAACCTAAATCCAAAAAAAAATTGTCGAACGGTCTAGAAAAGTAAAACAATCAAATTTAAATTTAAGTAAATTCAATTTTAATAAAGTAGAAAGGGACGTATTCTAGGTTCACCTCCACATTTCATCGAGTGGTCATGCTAGAAAGAGTTGAACAATGGTTTTTTCGTGTTGTCATAGAGTTGAACTATGAAAATAGATGGCGAGTGCCTGATCAAATTGATCAGGATGGTTTGGTGTTTTATTGACCGCAACTTTGTAATTTTTCTTACATCCTGCAACTTTGTAATTTTTCTTACATCCCCCCCTCCCTCATGGGTTCGAATCTAAGAGAAATTCTAGAATATGTTTTTGGTAACTATTATGAGATTTATGCACACTATCTAATAGTTCGTATAATTCTTTGATAGAAAAAAAAGAAATCATAAACAAAATAAGGGGGTCACTTCGTTTCTTTTTGTCCAAGTTATTTTTTTCAATCAATTGATACCTATAATAATTTCTAGAAAAACTATCGTTTTTTAGATTATGGTTAATAGATACCTTTTTTGACCGGAAAATTTAACTTTTTCTCTGGAAGTTGTCGGAATGGTTCGATCTGGTAAACTATTAGGAGCTCATGTAGCCCATGCCGGATTAATCGTATCTGGAGAGAGCAGTATGCATTATATGAACAGAATGGATTGCAATTTTGTTTTCAGTTTTTTGTTTATTCATGAAGGATAAAATTATAAATTCACTACCTTTGTAGATTAGTTTTGGAGAAAAAATCAAATGAGATATATTTTTGCATTCAAAATGAGTTGTTAAGTTATTTTTGTCATTTGCCTTTTTTTTTTTTACACATAGGCATGCCAATGGGTACAAATAGCGAGATGTGGAGAGAGTTTTGTGTGTTTTTGTTTTTAGTTTTTGATTAGTCATTCTTTGTTTAAAATTAGTTTTGCTAGATTAGTTATGTTTTAGTTTTCCAACTTATATGATTTGGTACTAGCAAATCCATATAAACTCGATCTTGAAAATTGTAGGTTTCAAGGAATGTATGTATTAGCCAAGTCAAGCAATGAGTTTTTTTTTCTTTTCTTTTTTTTTATTAAAGAGTTTTCTTTCTTTTTAGCAATTAAGCGGTTTTAAAATTATTTATTATAAACCCGTAAATTCGATTAATAAAAGCACAATGGAATACAAAATTAGCTTGTGCATTCGAATTTAGGTATTCTCTTTATTTTTGTTAATCAAAATCCAGATGAAAGAAAAAAAACAGTAAACTCATGTTAGAATGATTTTTCTAGTATATATCGTAAACATTTTGCAAACGCATATAATTTAATTTGATGATAAAAGAATTACGAAAAGACAAATAAATTAGTGTTTTAAAAAGGTAAAAAGAGTGAGAGTGGTATATAAATTCATAATTGTAATTGTTTGAACTTGTTGGATTGAATCAACAAAAGGATTGAAAGGTAGAATGATATCTCTCACGTTTATCCATCTCACAAAAGCAGACGTACGTAACTTTTATCTAAACTTAATAAAATGGAAGATGTTTTTTTTTAATCTCAATTGGTAAGAAATTCACAAAAACCCCAATTAAAAAGTTTTTTTTATCCCTTAGTTTTATATCTATAATAATCATCCTCTTTTAAAAAATTAATTTTAAAAGTTCTAACCAACATACGCTAACTGAAACCACGATCTCCTGTAACTATTCACTTGTCATAGCAAAAAAAAAACTATCCACTTCTCATTACTTTCTTACTAAAACAACCAGTAATTATAGCCAACAAGATTAAGTAATTTTTTCCTTATACCCATATAGGATCTGTCACTATTAAGGTTCGGTTTCGGGTCAGTTTTGTTGGAACCGGTTTCAGCACAACGAGTACTAAAACGGTGGTTCCTGATTAATAGAGTAGGGGAAAATGGGCAAGAACACTTGTGAATTTGAACGGGAGTAAGAGCTTATTTAACTGAGAAACACGACATATGAAGGTCGAATTGATGTTCTTATTAAACTTTGAATGTCCAAAAGAAGATCCTCCTTGCGGAAGAATCGTGCCTCTGTTTATAGTTCATAGAGGCGGTTTACATGTGTAGAAAATAAAGGAAGCTTTACAAATCTTGTTGATAAGATTGAATCTGTTAAGATTCATGCTAGATTTGTAGAAGTTTTCCATGTTGGAAGAGGAAAACTTCCGTTTATTGAATGTTGATGTGTCATCCGATTTCCCTTCAGGTTCGTGGAGTTTTCCGAGATGAGAAATTTTGCCGAGTCGAATATTTCATCTGAGTTGAAGACTTAGTGCTTGCAACCGGGTGATTCTTTTATGTTCGACCTGTTGTTTTAAGTGGATTCGAGTAGGATCTCGGATCGACCTCCAACAATTGTTCCCCGAGACTCGAAAAATTTAATGCCGAATTTTTGAGTCGGAAAGGTTGTTTCATCTTCTAGAATCTTTGGTCCACATGTCAGTTTTCTAATGGGTCATTTGAACAGTCACCTCGGTTTTACGCGAATCATCATTATTACCGCATGGCGTCACTTCGATTACTTCCCGCTCATTCATAATTTCAGCTTCGTGTCCTTTCATATTTTAGTAATTCTCTATAAATACCATACTTCTTCTTCTTTTACCATTCACTTTTTATCTGCTTTAACTTGCTTTGACGATTTCCGAGTTCTTTTATCTTCAAACTTCTTTAAGTTTTTCTTACTTCTTTTCTTTATTCTTCTAAAAAAATGGGTCTTGATGATTTTAAACTTCCAAATGTCGAGGCTGGTGTCATTTCTGCACTCAAGGGTTTAAACGTCCGTCCTTCTAGAGGTCATTCTAGGGTTTCTGAACCCTTGGGTACTTCGTCTCGGGACTTGGGTGAAGCACCTTCTGAATAAGGCCATAGAGATTCACAGCCTGCAAAAAAGGCGAGGGCTAATGCACCGTTTGCAATCAATTCTCCAAGTAGAGGTGGTAGGAGTGGTTCTGCGGGTTCTTCTCGTGGGAGGAGTAGGGGTATCCCTGACTTCCGATTTACCCACAACCATACTAGTCTCGTCCGATTTTGGACTTTTGGTCTGAGTGTGTTGCTTAATAAGCCAGACTAGGACTTCTCTAGAGCGTCTCCCTTCTCCGGATCAAATGAAGAATCGGCAGGAGTATGAAGAGCCTTCGTAGTTGTTGTTCTGGGTTTGAATTGATTCTCTGATTGCTGATTTGTATATATTGTCCTATTTCCGATTTCTGACTTGTTCCTCTCTTGCCTTCTTTGTAGTTCATTGCCTACCTGAACAACATTATGTTAGAAAGGGAGAGATCTATCGTCATCTCAGAAGGCGATTCTTGGAGGAGCATATTTGGTCGCGCTGCTAGAAGTTATCTTGAAGTGGATGAACTTTGGTCTAAGCTTTCTGAGGCGGAAAAGGAACTCGTTCGTGTTAAGGATGAGTTGACACTTGAGCGAGAGAACATCCTCAAGTTGACAGTTTACAATGAGGCCTTGTCTAAGTCACTTGAATGTTCTAACTCTGATCGTGGTGCCACTTACAAATCTGCTAAGAAAGCGAGTGAGGAGGTGCTGAGGTTGCGTGCCAAGTTGGACACTATGAGGGGCGACTTTGATTCTCGTCTTCATTAGGCCTTAACTGTTAAAAACATGAAGATCTTGAAGGTCCTTCATGAGCGTCTGTCCAACCGTTTTGGCCGAATTGTGGCTCTATTCAATTATCTGGACAAGAACCTTGAGGCTGATTTGTCATATGCCCAATTTGTTAGGTCGGCAAATGCTCTTCAACTGCTTTCCAACCGAGGAGTTGACATCCCGCCTGCAGTCACCAACTTGATGGCTACCAAGGTGGACGAGTTCAAAGAGCTCGTTGATAAGGAGAGCTTGACGCCAGTTTTTGAAGCTTTTGAAGTTGGCGACGCTTCCAACGTTGGCCAAACTAGACTCAGAGAAGCACCATAATTTCTCTTGGCTTTGTCATAGTCTTCTTGTGTAGTCGGCACTAGGCCTTCTTATGGAATTTTTGTATGTATTCAGTACCTTTTGGAAATGCTTTTCCTGTGTAAATGAAATGAAGTTTGATAATGGATAATTAATGAAACGATTGCTTAAATGTCTTGACTCGTCATATTACAAATTTTGGTTCCCGAGATCCTTTTTTTGTTTTTTGCGCGTTTAGACAAGTTTTTTTTTCTGCTTTTAGAGAGTTTGATCTCGTTTTAGCGTTGGAAGAAAACTTTCTGTTATGCGACTTTAGAACTGAGATTATAGGACTCAGCCCGAATTTTAAGAAGTTCATATTCGGAAACCGTTTTTTGTAAAATTTGGTCTAAAGAATTTTCAATTATCTTTCCAGAAATCATGTTCTCACTTTATTTGAGACCTTAATCTCGTAATTCTATACAAAGTCTTGCTTTGTCGTTAAGTGAGATTTCAATCTCGGTATATCTGTATGGAACTATGTTCCGTTGTTTGGCGAGAAGTTAATCTCGGCATTTTTGTACAAAGCTATGCTTTGTCTTTTGATCTTTACAAAAATATGTCTCGTTGTCTGGTGAGAAGTTAATCTCGTGAACCTGTCCTAAGCTATGTTTTCGTCTTTTGACAAGAACTTTTTTAACGAACCTGTCTTAAGTTATGCTTCTGTCCTTTGACGAGAACTGTTCTCATGAACATGTATGGAATTTTGTTCCATTGTTTAGCGAGACTTCCATCTCGGGTGATCTATACAAAGCTTTAAGCCTTATTTTTCCTGTTAAAAATTAAACTCCTGTTAATGTTATGAAAGGTTAATCTCGTAACGCATAAGCTTCTCAAACTTGAACTCGGTGAAATTTGGAATTTGCTTTCAAAGATGACGACTAGGACTTAGTCGGCGGCTTCTAAGATTTAGACTCAATGATTGTAAGTTTTTTGAGATTAGGATCGGCGAGTTTAGAAATCGGCATTTAAGATAAGGACTAAGTTCTAGTCGTGAAATTTTGATGTTTATAATTCGACATAATTCCTTTGCTTTTGATAAGTTTTTTGAGGTTGAGCTGGGCGAGATTTTCAGACTCGGCTTAAAAGATAAATTTGTATTTGTAAGATTTTGCGAGAATTAATCTTGGTGTGCAACTTGTGAAGATAAAGGGTGTAACCCCGTCCTTTTGTTTGAATGCCGACTTGCGACAAATAATATTTCTATAAAGTTCTAGCTGGACTAGAAGGCTACCTATGTACCTCGAAGGGATGAAGCCAAGACATAGTTCTCATTACATAATTAATTAAGTAGATAGTAATGCGTTAAGTGATATATCTAGTTCGCCGAGAGGATGACTTGCTAGTAGTAGTGTCGTTTTAAGTTGATGGAATTCCAACTTCGAGGAATTGGTACTCTTTCCATGTCAGCGACTTTGTAGACGCCCGGTTTGACGACTTCAAAAATAATATATGGCCCTTTCCAATTGGCACTGAGTTTCTCGGCATTGAGTTCGGCCATGTTCTCAAGCACTTTTTGAAGTACAAGATATCTAACTGCAAAGTGTCGTCCGTGTACTTTCTTGATGTAGTACTTTGTGGCTTGTTTTTGGTAGTTTTGTACTCGGAGAAGCGTTTCGTCACGCTCTTCTTCTAAGTCGTCAATGCTACTTTCCATAGCATTATTGTTTGCGTTTTTTGTTCTCGGAAAGACATTCATGGCACAGAGTTGGCACTGCTATTTTGGCTGGAGTCATTGCTTCTATTCCGTGAGAAAGGGAGAATGGAGTTCGCCCGGTTAATCGCCGAGGTGTGGTCCGATGTGACCATAATACTCATTCAACTCGGAAGCCCAACTTCCCTTCTTCTCAGAAAGCCGCTTCTTTAGACCATCAAGGATGTGTTTGTTTGTGACCTCAGCAGCAACCGTTTCCTTGTGGTTTTCGCGGTGTTGACTTGCTTACTCGGATATTCCATCTAGCGCAAAAGTCAGTGAATTTTGTCGAGATAAATTGAGATCCGTTGTCCATTATGATTTTGTATGGGAGACCATGTCGGCAGATAATATTTTTCCATACAAAGTTAATTACATCTCTATCCTTGATCTGAGAGTAAGCTTCTGCTTCGACCCACCTCGACAAGTATTTGGTCATTACGGGCATGAACCTCTTATGTCGGGATGACGGTAATGGTCTGACTATATCCATCACCCATCTCATGAATGGATAAGGCATTATCACAGATGTTAGCTCATCGGTTGGAGCATGAATAATATGCTCGTGCCTTTGGCATTTTTCGCATTTAGCAGTGTACTCGGCGCAATCCTTCGACATGGTTGGCGAATAGTAGCCGAGTGTTCTAATCTTTTGAACGAGTGTTCTACCACTGTTTTGGTTTCCTCCTGCTCTATCGTGTGTTCTCTTCAAGATCTCGTCGACTTTGTTTCCGTGAACGCACGTAAGCAAGACTCCGTTTGAACTTCTTCGGTAAAGTTTTTCACCGAATTGGGCGTGGACAGCACAATTGGCTTTTAATAAGCGTGCTGCCCATCTATGATGTAGGCTAAGATTTCGTCCTGCCAATCTACTTTTTGTTTAGTGCTATGCTTGGCGTCTGCCATCTCGGAATCAGAATCTTCTCGGACTTTGTTTATTGCCGAGTCGAATATTTTAACTGAGTTGAAGACTTAGTGCTTGCAATCGGGTGATTCTTTTATATTCGACCTATTCTTTTCAGTGGACCAGAGTAGGATCTCGGATCCACCTCCAACAATTTTTCCCCCCAGACTTGGAAAATTTTAATGCAAATTTTTGAGTCAAAAAAGTTGTTTCATCTTCCAGAATCTTCGGTCCACATGTCAGTTTTCCAGTGGATCATTTGAACAGTCGCCTCGGTTTTACGCGAGTCATCATTATTACTGCGTGGCATCGCTTTGAGTACTTCCGACTCATTCATAATTTCAGCTTTGGGTCTTTTCATATTTTAGTAATTCTCTGTAAATACCGTACTTTTTTTTTTACCATTCACTTTTCATCTGCTCTAACTTGCTTTGACAATTTCCGAGTTCTTCTATCTTCAAACTTCTTTAAGTTTTTCTTACTTCTTTTCTTCATTCTTCTCAAGAAAATGGGTCTTGATGATTTTAAACTTCCAAATGTCGAGGCTGGTGTCAATTCTGCACTCGAGGGTTTAAACGTCTATCCTTCTAGAGGTCTTTCTAGGGTTTCTGAACCTTTGGCTACCTCATCTCGGGACTTGGTTGAAGCACCTTCTGAATACGGATGTAGAGATTCACGGCCTGCAAAAAGGAGAGGGTGGATGCACCGTTGGCAATCGATTCTCGAAGTGGAGGCGATAGGAGTGGTTCTGCATGTTCTTCTCGTGGGAGGAGCAGGGGTATCCCTGACTTCCGATTTACTTATAACCATACTAATTCTCGTCTGATTTTGGACTTTTAGTCTAAGTGTGCTGACTTAATAAGCCAGATTAGGACTTCTATGGAGTGTCTCTCTGCTCCAGATCAAATAAAGAATTGGCAGGAGTATGAAGAGGCTTCGTACTTGTTATTCTGGGTTTTAATTGATTCTCTTATTGGTGCTTTGTATATATTGTCCTATTTCTGATTTTTGACTTGTTCCTCTCTTGCCTTCTTTGTAGTTCATTGCTTACTTGAACAACATTATGTTAGAATGGGAGAGATCTATTGTCATCTTGGAAGGTGATTCTCGGAGGGGCACATTTGGTCGTGCTGCTGGAAGTTATCTTGAAATGGATGAACTTCGGTCTAAGCTTTCTGACGCGGAAAAGGAACTCATTCGTGTTAAGGACGAGTTGAAACTTGAGCGAGAGAACGTCCACAAGTTGATTGTTTGTAATGAGGCCTTGTCTAAGTCACTTCAATGTGCTGACTCTGATCGTGATGCCACTTTCAAATCTGCTGAGAAAGCGAGCGAAGAGGTGCTGAGGTTGCGTGCCGAGTTGGACACTATGAGGGGCGACTTTGATTCTCGTCTTCATCAGGCCTTAACTGTTAAAAACTTGAAGATCTTGAAGGTCCTTCATCAGCGTCTGTCCAACTGTTTTGGGCAAATTGCTGTTCGGTTCAATGATCTGGACAAGAACCTTGAGGCTGATTTGTCATATGCCCAATTTGTTAGGTCGGCAAATGCTCTTCAACTGCTTTCCAACCGAGGAGTTGACATCCCGCCTGCAGTCACCAACTTGATGGCTACCAAGGTGGACGAGTTCAAAGAGCTCGTTGATAAGGAAAGCTTGACGCCAGTTTTTGAAGCTTTTGAAGTTGGCGAGGCTTCCAACGTTGGCCAAACTAGACTCACAGAAGCACCATAATTTCTCTTGGCTTTGTCGTAGTCTTCTTATGTAGTCGGCACTAGGCTTTTAAGGTTGGAATTTTTGTATGTATTCAGTACCTTTTGAAAATGCTTTTCTTGTGTAAATGAAATGAAGTTTGATAATGGATAATTAATGAAACGATTGCTTAAATGTCTTGACTCGTCATATTACGAATTTTGGTTCCTGAGATCCTTTTTTTGTTTTTTGCGCGTTTAGACAAGTATTTTTTCTGCTTTTAGAGAGTTTGATCTCGTTTTAGCTTTGGAAGAAAACTTTCTGTTATGGGACTTTAGAACTGAGATTTAGGACTCAGCCCGAATTTTACGAATTTCATATTCGGAAACCATATTTGTAAAATTTGGTCTAAAGAATTTTCAATTATCTTTCCAAAAATCATGTTCTGACTTTATTTGAGACCCTAATCTCATAATTCTATACAAATTCTTGCTTTGTCGTTAAGTGAGATTTCAATCTTGGTAAATCTGTCTGGAAGTATGTTCCATCGTTTGGCGAGAAGTTAATCTCAGCATTTTGTACAAAGCTATACTTTGTCTTTTGATCTGTACAGAAATATGTCCTGTCGTTTGGCGAGAAGTTAATCTGTGAACCTGTCCTAAGTTCTGTTTTCGTCCTTTGACAAGAACTTTTTTAACGAACCTGTCCTAACTTATACTTCTGTCCTTTGACGAGAACTCATCTCGTGAACATGTATGGAATTTTGTTCCATTGTTTAGCAAGACATCCATCTCGGGTGATCTATACAAAGCTTTAAGTCTTATGTTTCCTATTAAAAATTAAACTCATGTTAATGTTACAAAAGGTTAATCTCGTAATGCATAAGCTTCTCAAACTTGAACTCGGTAAAATTTGGAATTTGCTTTCCAAGATGACGACTAGGACTTAGTCGGCGGCTTTTGAGATTTAGACTCAATGATTGTAAGTTTTATGAGATTAGGATTGGCGAGTTTAGAATTTGGCATTTGAGATAAGGACTAAGTTCTAGTCAAGAATTTTCGAAGTTTAGAATTCGAAAGAATTCCTTTGCTTTTAATAAGTTTTTTGAGGTTGATCTGGGCGAGATTTTAAGACTCAGCTTAAAAGATAATTTTGTGTTTGTAATATTTTGCGAGACTTTATCTCGGTCTGCGACTTGTGAAGTCATAGGGTGTAACCCCGTCTTTTTTTTTTGAATGCCGACTTGCGACAAATAATATTTCTATAAAGTTCTAGCTGGACCCGAAGGCTACCTACGTACCTAAAAGGGATGAAGCCAAGACGTAGTTCTCATTACATAATTAATTATGTAGATAGTAATGCGTTAAGTGACGCATCTAGTTCGTTGAGAGGATGACTTGCTAGTAGTAGTGTCGTTTTAAGTTGATGGAATTCCAACTTCGAGGAATTGGTACTCCTTCCATGTCAGCAACTTTGTAGACGCCCGGTTTGATGACTTCAAAAATAATATATGGCCCTTTCCAATTGGCACCGAGTTTCCCTTCATTGAGTTCGGCCGTGTTCTCGAACACTTTTTAAAGTACAAGATCTCTGATTGCAAAGTGTCATCCGTGTACTTTCTTGTTGTAGTACTTTGCGGCTTGTTGTTGGTAGTTTTGTACTCGAAGAAGCATTTCGTCACGATCTTCTTCTAAGTCGTCAATGCTACTTTCCATAACACTATTGTTTACGTCTTCGTTCTTGGAACAACGTTCATGGCGCAGAGTTAGCACTGCTATTTTGGTTGGAGTCATTGCTTCCATTCCGTGGGAAAGGGAGAATGGAGTTCGCCCAGTTGATCGCTGAGGTGTGGTTCGATGTGACCATAATACTCCTTTAACTCAGAAGCCCAACTTACCTTCTTTTCTGAAAGCCGCTTCTTTAGACCATCAAGGATCTGTTTGTTTGTGGCCTCAGGTTGACCGTTTCCTTGTGGGTTTTGTGGTGTTGACTTGCTTACTCAAATATTCCATCTGGTGCAAAAGTTAGTGAATTTCACCAAGATGAATTGAGATTCGTTGTCCATTATGATTTTGTTTGGGAGACCATGTCGGTAGATGATATTTTTCCATACAAAGTTAATTACATCTCTATCCTTGATCTGAGAGTAAGCTTCTGCTTCGACCCACTTTGAGAAGTAGTTGGTCATTACGAGCATGAACCTCTTCTTCCAGGATGACGATAATGGTCCTACTATATCCATTGTCCATCGCATGAATGGATAAGGCATTATCGCAGATGTTAACTCCTTGGTTGGAGCGTTAATAATATGCTCGTGCCTTTGGCATTTGTTGCATTTAGTAGTGTACTCGGCGTAATCCTTCGACATGGTTGGCTAATAGTAACCGAGTGTTCTAATCTTTTGAACGAGTGTTTTACCATTTTTTTGGTTTTGTTCTGCTCCATCGTGTGTTTCTTGAACATCTCGTCAACTTTATTTGTATGAACGCACGTAAGCAGGAATCCGTTTGAACTTCTTTGGTAAAGTTTTTCACTAACTTGGGCGTAGAAAGCACACTTGACTTTTAAGTAGTGTGCTGCCCATCTTTCGTCTGGCGTTTTGCTGTCTATGATGTAGGCTAAGATTTCGTCCTACCAATCTACTTTCTGTTTAGTGCTATGCTTGGCGTCTGCCATCTCAGAATCAAAATCTTCTCGGACCTCGTATATTGTCGAGACGAGTTCTATATCTCCCTTTGGTAGGCTTATGCTTAGTGTATCTTTGCTTTCTACTGGGATGATTCGTCTTTGGACAAGATCTGTTGTGGATGTAAGAGCAGTTAGAGCATCGGTAGATGTGTTTTCAAACCTTGAGATTTTGTTGATCTGAAATCTCAATTCCTTGGTTATCTCCTTTTCCACACGAAGATAAGCTTCCATTTGGTCGTTCTTTGTGTGTAACCTCCGTTTACTTGGTTGAGAACGAGTTGGGAGTCACAATAACAGCTAATGCCGGTGGCTCCAACTTTCTTAGCCAGTTTTATTCTAGCAATTAATACCTCGTATTCAGCCTCGTTGTTTGAAGCTAGGAATGCACGTCGGAATGACTGTCGGACTCTCTAGTCTGATTCCCGCTCCTGAGCCGTGTTGTGAGGAAGATCAATCCACGTAATTCTTCCATGTTTGATCCTTTTCCAAGCCTAGAGCTCTAGATCCGGTGATAACTCGATTATGAAGTCAGCTAGGACTTGTGACTTTGCGCTCGTACGTCCCTTAAATTCGATATCGTACTCGCTTAACTCAATTGCCCACTTTGTTAGTTCTCTTGACTGATTTGGACTTTGTAGTATTATCCGTAACGGATGATTCGTTAGCACAACGATGATATGAGATTTGAAGTAAGGGTGTAACTTCCTCGCAGATGTAACTAATGCTAGTGCAAGTTTCTTTGTGGTTGGGTATCGAGACTTGGCTCTAACCAATCACTTGCTGATATAGAAGATCGGGTACTGAGTTCATCTGTCATCTCGAACTAGTACACAACTGCCGAGGTGGAAACCATAATATATAAATACAGTGGTTCTCTGTTTTCTGGCTTAGCGAGTATCAGCGGGGTTGAGAGATACTCTTTCAGCTCGTACAAGGCTTTCTCACAGCTTTCGCCCCACATGAATTCTTTGTTACCACGCAACAAGTTGTAGAACAAAAGACATTTGTCTGTCGAGCGTGATATGAAGTGATTCAGGGCGGCTATTTGTACTGTCGATCTCTGAACTTCCCGCTTATTCTTTGGAGAAGGTAGCTCTTAAATCGTCATGACGTGCTTTGGGTTCGCTTCAATTCCTTGTTGAGTGACTATGTATCCGAGGAATTCTCCTGATGTAACTCTGAATGTCCATTTTTCCCGGTTGAGTTTCATCTGGTACTCATTCAGAGTTCTGAAGCAATAGGCTAAGTGATCGACATGGTCCTCTGCCTTTAATAATTTCACTAGCATGTCGTCAATATATACTTCCATGGTTTTCCCGAGTTGATCGGAAAACATTTTGGTCATGAGGCGTTGATAGGTAGCTCCAGCATTCTTCAGCCCGAATGACATTACTTTGTAACAAAAAGTGTCTCGCTCCGTGATGAACAACATCTTTTCCATATCATCAGGATGCACTCGGAACTCGTTACCCTGAGAAGGCATCCATGAATGAGAGAAGTTTGTTTCCGGCCGTTGCTTTGACAATTCGATCGATATTTGGTAGTGGGTTACTGTCCTTTGGACACGCTTTGTTGAGATTGGTGAAGTTAATGCAGACTCGCCACTTTATATTCTTTTTGGGAACGATTACCGGATTGGCTAGCCATTCAGGGTATTCAACTTTGGTGATCGACCCGATTTCAGTTAGCTTCTTTACTTCTTCGATCATGGCCTTTGTTCTTTCCGGTCTAAGCTTTCTTCTTTTCTGCTTAATTGGCTTATATGTCGGATCAACATTTAGCCTATGACTTGTGATTGTCGGATCGATTCCAGGCATATCGCTTGGTTTTCATACGAACGTTGACACGTTGTCTTCAAGGAGACGTATCAGCTTTTCCTTGATGGATTTGCTTAGGTCTATACTAATACTTACACACCTTGTCGATCAGCCAAATCGATGTTGACAAGCCTGACAGTTGACTGGTCGGGCTTCTCGGGGCAGGTGGTTCGGTCAGTGCCCTGCTTCCTACTGATGTCGTGATCATGTATGATTTGTTTCTTAACTTCAATTCGGCAATGAAGCAAGTTCTGGCCATTTTCTGATCGCCTTGGAGTGTGTAGACTCCTTCGTTCATCGGAATTTTAACACACTGATGATAGCTCGAGGGCATAGCTTTCATTGCATGTACCCTAGATGTTCCCAATATCATGTTGTAGATTGGTGGTTTATCTACAACAAATAGTTTGATCCATCTCGTAAGCCCAACAACTCGGATTGCTAATTTTAACGTTCCGATTGCATTGATTGTGCTTTCGTCGAATGCAGTCAAGGTTCTGTCCACATGTTAAAGCTGGACATCTGGCAGTGCCATCTAGTCAAGAGTTTCTTTGAATATGAGGTGCACTAAACTCCCAGCATCGATGAAAATTCGTGAAACATCATAATCAGCAACTTGGAATTTGATGATTATGGGATCATTATGTGGGAAGCTAAACCCTTTGATGTCTTCTACGGTGAAGGTGATTACCAAATCCACGACGTACATACATTCTTGGGTGGGCTCTTGGTTGACTGAGGCGACTACCTTTCGCTCATATTTCTTGATTGAGCAAATTGTGTCATCGCAAAATTGTAATCCGCCCATGATTACACCAACAACAACTCATGGTCCACCGGATCTGTCATTGTCTCCTTCTGGCATTTTCCACTTTGTTAACTCTGAAGTGACAGCTTTAGGACTTGCCGATTTGAAAGCTGCTTCTTGTTGCTCAGCCAGTTTCCGCTTCTGTGCTTTGTTCTTCTGGGTTTCTTCTTCTGAGACCTCCAATTCTCCTTTACTGAATTTCTCAGCAAGGAATTCTTGCAGCTGTTTTTACTTTGCGGTCGAATGGTGATGCGTATCAGGTTATAACCTAAACCTATCTATTGCAAGTGCACAGCAATGAAGTAGTAGTACTTAAGGATTGTATCCACGAAAAATCAAGTATTGTACTATTGACTATTGATTATATTTCTCAAGCTATACTAATCAGATTTTGGTGATTAACTAGAAATTTAAACATGTAGACTATATAATAAAAGGCACCACATATTGGGTATTTATCGGGAAGTAGGAATCTAACTAAGGAAACTATTCAGAACAATATTAAGCTTAATTCTCGACTTGAACAGAAAGTTATAACACGCTTACTCTCGTAGTACTTGAGACTCTACTCGATAATCTAGAGGTTCTAACTCTTGTTGGTTTCAAATTACAAATATGCATTAAACAAGTAGGTTCAACTATCCACAATCAAGCTAAACATCAGCTATCGCAGTCTAGGATTGAGCTCATCTAATCTAGTTCAGATTCCTAGCAAGCTTTTGGAGTGCTAACAACCTAGGTTCATAGATTAGTTGCTCAGGCTACTCTAAGCATTAAGCACAAGAATTAGATGGAGAATCTCTTATTGGATTCGATTCTATTTGTCCATAATCATTGACTCCTAAATTCCTAGAAACCCTAAACCTGATTGGTGAACTACTCATACATGATTTGGATTGAAACAAAAGACATGATGAAAATAAACTGAAATTGCATAAAAATATAAAAAGGGAGTTTAGAGATTCTTCTCAATGTTGAATTCTCTCTCTCTCTAGCTTATTGAATAACTCTCAAAGTTCTCTGTGAATAATGAACGATGTGTAAAAGAAACAAAAAATAGAAGTATTTATATGTCTTGAGATCTAGGTGCAAAAAAGGAATATTAGGTATTTGCTTCGGATGCTCGTTGATCGATCGATCAAGATGTTGATAGAACGATCACTAACTTGTGTGATCGATTTTCCACCTAAGCAGGTCGATCGTGCGGTCGAACAATGATCTGGCAAGCAAGCTTGATCGATCAATCAAGGTGTTGATCGATCGATCATAGGCTATATCCGTGAAACTTCAAGTAATGCTCCAAAATCATCCAAACAAAACTCCAATGCCAATAATACAAGTTCCTACGTTTTCCACCTGAAAGTGACACAAAACACAGACAAAAACTCTAAAAATAGGCATGTTGATAAGCTCAAAACATGTAAGATAGAGGTATATCAATTCCCCCAAAATTAGCTTCTTGCTTGTCCTTAAGAAAAGAAAGAAAAGAACAAAGAGAAGATTCCCTCAAAGAACTCATTTGTCATCAGACATTGCACAATACACTCCATATGAACCAATCAACACTTACCTGTTGGTATCGAGACCACCTTGTACTTCCCCCAGACTTAGCTTCTTGCCAATTAGACTCCACAATCGATATCAAAATACCCAAATGCACCATACCAACTTCCTAATCATCTAAGTGTTGTCTCATCAAGGGAGTATCGATCAGTGAATACATGGACTCATCATCAGCCTTTACCTGAACAAAAGACTATCTTCCTATGGTTCTTTTCCTATCATTCTATTCATTTTCAGTTGATTTTTCCCTACTTACCTAGGCTATCGTTTTATTTTTTATCGACTGCTCATCCAATCTTTCCCTACTTACCTAGGATATTATTTTATTTTTTTATTGGTTTTCCAACCAGATATCTCCCTACTTACCTAGGGTAACATTTTATTTTTTTGTCTGGTTGGTTCTTTAGCAACTCAAAGAATGAAAGAAAAAGTGGCTTCATTGGAACAAAATTTTTGATCCTTAGCCATCTTTTTATATGCTTCAACCTTGCTTTATAGTTACAAATCTTAAAACATTCGAATATCTAGAGAGGGGAACCATACTCACACAGATAAGTCTTTCATGACTGAAGAGAGAAATCCGATCCAATGCATATTAAGCCCCTGGACAAGAAAATTAAGTCAGGTTATAGTTGAAATCGGCATAGATTCTTCGAATACTTGAAAATCGATATGTGTCATTGAGAAGATGCTTTGTCTCTAGGTTTTCCAAAATTCAATTCATTCCCAACAAGTGCATATCAACTATCCTAAAAGCATAATGGTTCAACAATCCTCGAAAATCACGGTTCCTTAGACAACAGGTTTCAAAAGCTCAAAAGCATATCATAGATAGAGTTAAAATATGAACATAACAACTAAAAAGAAACAAAACAAAGCAAAAAGGCATTAGTCACAGCAAGTGCATCTCTCCCAGACTTACTTCATACCGTCTCCGGTGTGTAAATAAAGTAGAAGATATCACGACTTACGCATAAAAAGAAACAAAACAGAAAAAAAGATCAAAAATAAAGAAAGAAAAAGGGTAAGAAAAACCGATCACTGTGGGCTCTGCCTCTCTCGGTCTCCTGGTGCTTGCCTACGTCGACAAGGAAGGTGCTGCTATGGTGGCTGATCTTCTGTGTCTTCGGAATCAGCCTCAGATCGATGTCTAGCAACATGCAAATGACGGGCATCAGCTCTCGTGCAACTCTCTGGCTGATCCACAACAGGTGCACTCATACAAAAAGCAACTGGTATCCTCCTAAGTGCCTCCCAAAGGTGTCTCCTCATCAAATGCATCCTCTGCTCTGTCTCATAGTGCCAACGTCGATACAGCTGCTCAGTAAAGTCATTAGAGAAATAAGGAATATCATACTCTGTACTGTACTCTGGAATAAGATGCTCGAGTGTCTAAGCAACGTTGGGTTGCGGCTATGTAGGTGTTTGAGCTGTGGTCGATGAACGTCTCCGTGGACCTCATCGTTGAGGCTGAGGTTGCTCTCTCTCGCATTGCTATCTCAAGATGTGCAATGTACGGCTCGAAAATCACATTCTCTCTATAGGTGAGAGATGTAATCGCAGGTGCAGGCAAAGAACCAAGGTAAGGCTCAACATCTGTAGTAAATACCTCCACTTTGTCTGCTCGGTGATGTAGGTAAAGTTGGTCAAGACCTGATTATCAACATATGATATCCTCTCATTCTTCACTGTGTTACTAAGATCACACTGCAAGTACTCAAACATGGGGGTCAAGAGACTACCTATCATCGCGGTGACAGGCTAACTTGGAGTGCCTCTGAAAAGATGTTCGGGAAGAAGATTTGCGAACACATATCCCCAGTTGATGTCACAAGGACTGACATCAGGAGTAGGTGCAGAACCATAAAAGTCTGGTGTCACAGGATACAAAGCATGATGGAGGATCTCTAACTCTGGCTTGGTCAAGGTAGGGTTGGTCTCCTTACACAGTCATCAACCCTAACATCTTGACTATAATCTGAATCGCAGGATGCCGGATTTATGTGAGCTTAGAATCTCTGCCCTGAAATGCACCATCATCCAAAATTTCTCTAAGAGCACTAAGAGGAGTACCTTGGCGAGAAGGTAGCTGACTATTGGCTTCCTCGCGGAACCCATAAATCTGGAAAATTTGTTGAACGGTCAAGTGGTAGCGAATACAACAGTACATAAATGACATATAAGCTACATACAAAGGAGCATGTGGGTCGGCTGCGAGATGAAGATCACAGAAGGCTAAGAACTGTCGGACTGCCTCTAGGTACAACGACGGTGGCTTGTTTAGCAAGGTACCAAGGCCTAATCTCTCGAGCATACCCATCACATCATTGAGAATACCAAGGTTTCTCAATGTCATCGGACACAAAAACATGGTCGGAACGAGCATGTTCCTCAACAACTAAACATAAAACACACAATGGAAACTCTCTCATCTTGAATCCTATGCCCTCTTCCTGTAAGCAATGTTGTTCTTCAACAACGACAGTCTGATCTATTGTCCAAATTCCTCTGAAAAGGCTCATTATCCGGTCTAGGCTAAGGTAAACACTTTCGATCGAACACTTGGGTATTTGAAGACTGTCCTTCCTCTATGTTTGCTGAATGTCTAACCTTACGAGAAGGCTGCTTTCCCTTGCGAGTTCTACCCATGATCTGCACAAATCGATCAAACAAAACCGAGAAAAATCAATATCCTCAAAAATTTTGGGAAATCAAAAATATGGAATCCAAATGAGATTTATGTGAAATCAATTGCTAAATCAGTCATAGAACATCTAAATCATCCAACAATGCTTGAATCAACAACACAAGTTCCCAATTCCATACCGAAAATCCAAAATTCATCAAAATTCTCCAACAACCTAACAATTGATTTCTAGGCAAGAATCTAACAATACAATCAGTAAGACTGATCGAAATCACCATATAATCATGACTACATATTGGATTAACACAATTGAGCAATAATAAATCGAAATTTAGAATTTCCAAAAATTTCACCAATTTTTTGTCACTTTAAAATCGATAATTTAGAAATCATGTATTTGCCAATCAAATCAGATAAATAGATAATTGGATAGAGGATGGAATTTCGATCAGGTTAGGCCTTTGAATCGGAAAAAACGGTTAAAATCAAAGATAGAGGATTTTTAAGTTTTTCACCTAAAAATCGCCTAAAACCCGTGAAAGAAAATATTTTGAACAAAACCCGTGTTTTCTACGTTATAAAGACTTACATGGCTCGTTGATTGATCAATCAAGATGTTGATCGAACGATTGTACCTCTTAAAACATGCTGATTGATCGATCAGGACTATGCAGGTCGATCAATAGATCGAGCGTACGTCCTTGATCCCTGTCGATCGATCGATCGCTTGTCTTTAGGTTGATCATCAGATCGAGCGTTCCTCTCCTTGCATGTTTGATCGATCGATCCTCCTGATGAGGTTGATCACAAGATGGAGCGTATTACCTTTTTCTTTGATGATCGATCGATCACATGTGTGTAGATCGATCACTAGATCGAGCGTAAACCCATGAAGCACCGCTGATCAATCGATCGCTGAGTGGATCGATCGTTCAGCGCCCCTTTGTCTGTTTTTTCTCACCTAAAATAAACTCAAAACAAAACCAAAAATTAAACTAAAACAGAAAAACTATGATAACAAAAACTACCTATTAATGGGTTACCTCCTACTCATCGCTGGTTTAAAGTCAATAGCTTGACTTGAATGCCACCTAATTGACTATCCTTGGGAGGAATGATTACTCCCTTGGTTTTCATCTCATCCATGATGAACTTATTGAGTTGCTCATCCTTCATGTGGAATTCAACACATGTTGTGTCCAACAACACCACAGTTCCATCAGAATTCAATTCCTTCACCGAATATGGTCCAGGAGATTCAAGACTAAGTCTTCCTGCAAAAATCTTCAAGCACAAATTTTGAAATATATTCTCATAGTATTCATCGAGTTTCTCAATGAGGATACTATCATAATCATATTCAGCCGATTCTCCTGCTTGCTCATGATAGATCTCATACTCCTCATCCGATGACCAATACTCTGGTTCCTCATATTCCAAATTTGTGTTGATCAATTCACAACCTCAATCTTCTCATCCTCAACACAACTCCTTATCACACCATAGGTTCTTAGTCGATTTTCTAATAGGGTAGGAGACTCCTTTATCAACGTTTTCAAGCACCACTCTCTAGTTGGTAAAGTCAATCCTTGCCGCAACAGTATTCAAGAATGGTCGACCCAACAGAATGGGTACAGCTCCTTCCTTAGCCATCTCAACAACCATAAAATTGGTTGGAACCTTGCAATTTCCCACAATTACTGTGAAATCAACTAACCTGCCTCTTGGGCTCTTAGAAGTGGCATCACCAAACGAAATGGAGGAGCTATGCTCTTTCATAAGCTCAATCCCAAGCTCCCTCATTGTCTGCAACGAGATCACACTAACACGCACCAGTGTCACACAAAGCATCACCAAACTTCAACTTGCCAAGAGAAAAAGGAATGGTGAATTCTCCTTGATCTTCTTGCTTTTGAAGCTCCTTGAGATAAGGTATAGGAAGTCAATTTATATCCTCACAGTTGCTCTCCTTATACACATCAAGTTCCTTAGCCTTAAGATTCACAACATTGCAAGATTCTCTAGGGTTCTCTCAACTTTACCCGGTAAAGCTCCTTGTGGCCTTCTCATAGCTTCAGCTGTTTGTGCCACTTGTGTATCCAACTTCTTCAAATGTACTGATACTGATCAAACTTATTGTTCAAATCGTTGTGCATTTAGTATTGAGATCCCTAGTAGACTTTTGCTGCTTGGTTGCAAGCTGTTGAATGAGAGCTTTAATCTCATCATTAGAAGTTCCATATGAACTAGCTTACTGTGTCGGCTCTTGTGTGTAAGGCTTGTAAGGTTTTCGCCAATCTCCAGCCACTGAATTCGACCTTTGGTTGTTTTATCCCTGCCCTGAATTCTGCACAAACAGTTTACCCTGAGATGGTGATCCATGTGGCATTATTAGAGGTGGTATGACGATATCCTGTGGATTCTTGGCGTTGGTGCTCCTGTATGAGAGATAGTTCTGGTTCTGTATCTTGTTTAAAATAATCGACTTCTTTCTGATCTTCAGACATGTCAGACTCAACCTGAACTAGACCGACTTCCCCAGTGTCATCTAGCTGATGCACTCCTCGGCTCTCTACACGACTTGCCTTGATAAGCATGGTGAGCTTCTCTAAAATCTCATCGATCCTCTGAATCTCCACACTATTGACCTTCTTACTTCGATCATATTGTGGATAATGGTTCCCTGAACTTGCAGCTAAGTTGTCAATGAGGATGAAGGCTTCATCCCTAGTGTTTGTCATGAAGTCTCCATTGCTAGTAGCATTCAAAGAGTTCTTATACTCCCAATTAATTCCTCCATAGAATGTATGGAGCAGCTGCTCATCCGAATAACCATGATAAGGATAATCTCGTTGGTACTCTTTGAATCTCTCCCAAACTTCATGCAAAGACTCACCAGAACATTGCTAAAACGCTGAGATCTTGCTTCTTAATGTTGCAGTCCTTGACTTAGTATAGAACTGATCCAAGAAGGCAGCTCTAACTTCATCCCATGTAGTCAACAAACCTAGAGGCAAAGATCACAACCATCTAGAAGCTTTATCAGAAAGTGAATGGTGAAACAGCTTACAATTCACATAGTCTGTAAGGACTCCATTCAAACTCGTGGTACTGGACATGTCTTCGAAGTTCTTGATGTGATCCATAGGGTTCTCTCCTGGGAAACCGTTGAAGACATATGGCTTCATTAATCCAATAAACTGAGGCTTGATCTCATAATCTTGCCTCTGGATCGGTGGAGGTCGAATTGCAGACCTATTCTGATAGTATATGTGAGGTGTATCCATATCACATATAGCTTGCCGTCGAGGCTGTTTTTGTTGCCTCCTCAGCATAGCCAAATCTCTTTGCAATTGTTCAACCATTTGCTGAACATCCTGATCTCTCGGAATAGCTGGCCGAGTCTCATGGTCCTGAGGATCCTGGTGGTTTTCCTGACTCATTGCTTTAGTTTTGCGATTTTCTCTTTCAACTCTAGCAAGTTCTTCGTTATTCAAACCAAGTAGATTAGCTGAACCTTGACTTCTTCGATGCATAAACCTGAAACAAAAACAAAAAAAACAAAAGTAAGTAAAAGAGTATAGACTTGAAAGCAAATCTTAATCAAAAGGCAACTAATTGATTCCCCGGCAACGGCGCCAAAAACTTGATGCGTATAAGGTTTTAACCTAAAGCTATCTACTGCAAGTTCACAGCAATGGAGTAGTAGTACTTAAGGATTGTATTCTCGAAGAATCAAGTATTGCACTATTGACTATTGATTATATTTCTCAAGCTATACTAATCGGATTTGGTGATTAACTAGCAATTTAAACAATGTAAACTATATAATAAAAGGCACCAGGCATAGGATATTCATCAGGAAGTAGGAATCTAACTAGGGAAACTATTCAGAACAATGTTTAAGCTCAATACTCGACTTGAACAGAAAGGTATAACAAGCCTACTCT
Organism: Lepidium aucheri; assembly: GCA_900406435.1. Taxonomy (NCBI): domain Eukaryota; kingdom Viridiplantae; phylum Streptophyta; class Magnoliopsida; order Brassicales; family Brassicaceae; genus Lepidium; species Lepidium aucheri. The sequence goes on along the minus strand of OVBA01002237.1, from coordinate 177 downwards.
CGTAGTACTTGAGACTCTACTCGATAATCTAGAGGTCCTAACTCTCGTTGGTTCCAAATTATGAATAGGAATTAAACAAGTAGGTTCAACTATCCACAATCAACCTAAAAATCAGCTATCGCGGTTTAGGATTGATTTCTCATCTAATCTAGTTCAGATTCCTAGCAAGCTTTTGGA
>OVBA01002236.1:0-36050 GCA_900406435.1 Lepidium aucheri | reverse complement strand
AGCCTCGGGATTTCCCTGAGAGGAGACGAATAATAAGATAAATAAAGCCACAAGACTTGGTCACTACATTTAATAAAAAGAAAGAAAGCGTACTCGGTGACTTTGAATCGTGAGTTCTTTCCGCTGCCGAAGAGCCATTCTCGCCCATGATTATTCTTTAAGCGACTTCAATTCCAAGTTGCGTGTTCAGATACAACCCAATATATAGGCGCCAAGGGAATATTCCCGAGGGTTGCTAAAACGGATAACGATGTAAATTTTTATTTCGAAATTCAAAAAGTAAAGAATGAGATATCGCTTCCGAAGATTGAGCTCATAGTTCCTGCAAAATCGCCGAACGATATGAGCTGGGAGGTCATTGTTGGTACTCGCCTTTACGAATAGCCGCCCTCACCAGAAAATGGGCTCAAGCCCGGGAAAGGCCCACAACACGAAAGAGCAGCTCGGCCCATGAGAGAAGTGTCAATAGCCGAACGGACAGGCGAGAAAAAGGGAGAGAGTGAATTGTTGAAGTCAATTAGAGAGGAGTAAAAGTCGGAGGCTCGAGGAGGAGTTAGTTAAGGAGGAATAGTCTTTAAATAGTCGAACTAGATGAAGATATAGGGATATTCTGCCCTTTTCTTCTGAACAAACAATTCTTGTATTCAGAGTCATTAATAAAAGAAAGGTTGTTCTTACTTCTTAGAAATCGAATTTGCTTAGATCTATTTGGATTATTTTGGTTTTGGTCCTGTTATTGTAATTCTTCGACATCAACACGTGGGAAGAATGGAAGAAGTAGTTAAAACACTTCTTATATGTTTTGGTACATGTTGCAAATGACTTGCACATAATGTACTTTTTTAAGGAGATGAATTATTTTCCATGTTTTTGTTAATTCCATTTTATAGGGTTATTCTATATTACCAGAAATAGTAAAAGTATACATCTCAGATTAAGATCTAAAAGTATTAACATGTTATGGCTTCATATATACATCTCAGATTAAGATCTAAAAGTATTAACATGTTCAACAACGACAATACTTTCCCGAGCATACGCACGGGCTTGCACCCAGTGTGATGAAATTCATAACTACTCCTACTGAAAAGGAGAAAAATCATTCTACTCTTCTCTAGTCACATCCTCCTACACCCCTTTTTTTAATGAAATTAGGCCCACCACCCATTATTTTGCCAAAAAATTGAATTGAGATAGATTGGATTGGAGATTTTAACCAAACTTAAAATGAATCGGTTCAAATTAAATGAACCATCCACCTCGTCATGTTTCTCTCTTCCTCTTACAAGTCACATACAGATATAGTAATGATCAAAACCTACCAAAATTTATCGTTGTTCATTATTCTTCACCGATAAATTTTCATTATTCTCCATCATAAAGCAGAGATTTTGACGAGTCCCACCGTACATCATAGTCAAAGCTTCTGGTGGAGATTTGGGTGGAGATTCCAGCGTGGTTTTGGTTGCTTGCTCGGTTGGATATGCATCTCTTGAGGTTAAATGTTATTGACTTAAAGAGGAAAAGATAGGCAAGTGAAAGAGGTGAGAATGATTTAGTGTAAAGAAAGTTAGAGTTGTCAGTTATGTATTACGTGAGGAAGAAGATGGTGTTACGTGAGAGTGAGTTGATGTGACGTGAGTATTATTTGGTGCAGATCTCAGATTTTTCATTTATATATCAAGCTGGTGAGCAAGGCAAGACCGTTGTGAGAGAGATTTATTTGGTGTACAGCTTGTTAGATTTTAGAATTTGTATTGGTGTAGAGCTTGTTTGAATTTAGGATTTTGTAATGTTGTATAACTGTTTAAACTAATTTTTTATTGTAGATTCAATGATAACAACAAGTGTTCATTTCAACTATGGTAGTTGCTACGTTGAAACTGAAGAAGGGTTTAGGTGGAATGCGAAGGATGCTACTAACTATGGAGTAAATTTTAAAACATCGAGTATTGAGGATATCAGTTACTTGGTCTTAGAAGGAAGGATTCGGAAGAAGCTTTTTATGCATATAGCCACGAAGATCAAATTAAGTTACATTTCGTTGGTAATAGATGCAAAAAAGCAATTGTATATCTATGATAATGAGGATGTCGAGACTTATTTATGTACCATGGATGTATCAAACTTAAGGATTGTTTTGCATGTGGAAGTAGATAAGGCTGATGATGTGGAGGATTTAAGAGTAGTGCTGAGTACTTGTGAGATGGTTATTACTACAACAAACAATGTGATTCTTATTCACGAGGAAGGAAAGGATCATCAGAATGATGATGCTGTAGATTCTATGAATATTGCTAGTGATGAAATGACATTCAACGAGTTTGTGGAAAGTGATGGTTATGGTCTTAATGACCGTATCAAAATGCCTTGAGGTCCTAGTGATCCTTGTGATAGACAAGTGGAAGAAACTCAGTTTGTAGAGGAGTGGGAAGATGGCATCGGTCTTGAACTACCTCAAGAATTTGTGTGTAAAAAACAAGTGAAAGAAGTACTGTTAAGAGTTTCACTTAACAGATGCTTTGATACGATGTGGTGAGCTCAGATTCTTGGAGATACGTTGTAAGATGTCATCAACAAGGTTGTAAGTGGTACTTACGGGTAGTACGGTCAGAAGAAAGTAAAGGTAGTTGGGCGGTTAAAGTGTCAGAAAATTCATTCTTGCTCTCAGGTTTTGGCTAGTACATCAACCGTTAAAAGGAGAGGAGTTCGGATATAGTTTCATATGTTTTGAGAGAGGATTGCCCTGGTTAATTGGCCACACCTTCTGCTAAGTTTCTTATTGGTTTGGTGAAAGAAAAGGTAGGACTAAAGGTGTCCTATAGCACTGCTTTGAGAGGGAAAAACAAAGCCATTTATATTGTGCGTGGCTGTTCGGAAGAGAGTTACAAAATGTTGCTTTCGTGTTTGTATAAGTTGGAGAAAAGTAATATTAACAGTGTAAAATCTTGGTTTTAGATGAGGAGAAACGGTTCAAGTATTTATTCGTTGCATTGGGAGCTTGTCTCTAGGGGTTTAAGAACATGAGGAAAGTGATTTTTGCGGATGCAACTGTCCTAAAATAGTATATAGGGTGTTCTTATTATTGCCATTGCTCAGGATCTGAATCTTCAACATTACCTGATTGAGTTTGGTGTTGTTGACGGTGAGAAAGATTTGAGTTGGAAGTGGGTTTCACTACTCTTAAAAATATCAAAAAGGATGATTCCGAATTGGTTTTCCTTAGTGACAGAAATCTTAGCCTCATAAATACAGTTAGTGAGGTTTATCCGAATGCATGGTATGGATATTGTGTCTTTCATTTATCCCAAAACGTGAGAACAAAGGCTCTGAATGTGCACAACAATATTGTTGCGGCAAAATTCAGGGAGCTGGCTCACATTTATACTAAGGAGGAGTTTTTGCCAGAGTACGCTGAATTAGAGATAGGTATCCTAAAGTTGATCACATTTGGACGAAAGTGTTGACTTGGAAAAATAGGCTCGTTGTTACTTTCTCGGAACAAGGTAGAACATAGCAACGACAAATAGAGCGGAATCGTTGAATAATATTTTTAGGGAGGCGAGGAAGTATTTGTTACTAATCTTGATTGATATGCTTAACTTTATTGCGAAGATAAGGGAGTGGTTTAACAAACACCACAATTACATTGGAGTTTTGAGCTCACAGAAGTTAGTTCCTTTTATGGAGAACGAAATACATGGTAGATACATTGAGACAAAACGCTTGACCGTTTGTAAGCTCAATTTGTACATGCATGAATACAATGTCCTTGGACGAGATGGGACGTCTTACCTTGTGAATCTGACAAACCATACTTGTGATTGCAAGCACTTTGATATTAAAAAGTACCCTTATGTCCATGCAATAACTGCTTATTTCATGTACAAAAGTAGTCTGTACAAGACCGAAGATCTACTTATACATGAGTAATGTTCAGAATATTATCTTTTTGATCAATGGACTTTGGCATATAGTCAAACGACATATCCAGTCCCAGATATGTCTCGATGGTTAGAGATTCCAGATGAAGTTCTAGCAAACTTTTACCGCCAGAAATTTTGAAAAGGAGAGGACGTATTCTGGAAAACTGATTTCCATCGCTCGGTGGAAGACGTAGAAAAATGAGTAACCGATCATTGTCCGACGTAGATTTGGAGATGTTTTTTTACTGTAGCAACACTGGATTGTAGGTAAGCTTTATTACGTGATGTTTGTAATGATTTTTATTTATGATCGTAACTTACGGATTGTTGGTTCTTGCGTAGGATTTGGAGGATATATGGTTCGTGACTTTTGTGTGTTTGTGACTTTTGGTTTGGATACGTAGTATTTGATAAAAGTATTTTTAGTGGTTCTTCTATGAAATCATAAAGTATGAGAGTAAGTAAATGGGAGTTGTGGAACCAATACTCGGAAGTGCTTGTAAACAAGCTATCTAATACCAGATCCTAATTCAAGTTAATCTACCATCCTATCACAATGATAGATCCTAAAAATATTCTAAGCTAGCAAACTAGCAAATAGGACAAAATAGACTAAAGACAAAAACAGAACATAATTTAAATTTTCTAAACAGAAAAATTTTCTAAACGATCATTTTTGACTTAGACGTTCCAGTAGCTGCTCCAATTCTCCTTAGCTCTAGTTTTGCTCTTTTTTGCTCATTTTCCTAGATAAACTCCAAAACTCCAAATGCAAATGCAAAGAATGCAAAACCAACCTAAACAGACCTAAATGCAAAGAAAGTCTAGCTAGATGAGTGAAAAGTGACCTAAATAAGGCTCTAAAACTATTAAAAATCGCACACATCAGCTCCCCCAAACTTAAATCTTGCTTGGCCTCAAGCAAGTGCAATGATCTAAGCTGGAAAAACTGCACACAAAGTGGGAACATCTAATCCAATGAGTACTTGTGTAAGTTAGGGTGTAATCCACATGTGGGCTCTATCATTTTAGAAACCGCAATATACTCATCCTCAAGAATAGCATCCAGCTTATAGATTCCTAGTACCTAAGCTGGTTCCTAAAGGTCCACGTTTAATTCCTTATTTCTTTTAGGTGCAATCCTCAAAAGAGACTAGAGATCAACGAGTACATATTTCAAGTTCCATAAGCTTAGCATGATCATTTTTCAACTCAAATGGTTTCCCTCTCATTAATTCTTTTGTTGCCCGCTTATTTATTCTTTTCTTTCTTTCTTTCTTTTTCTTTTTCTCTTTTTATATGCCATTTTGGCTTTTTCGAAGTTGGCTTACACAAACATGAAAGGCTACGGATTTAGTCCTACTTCCATGTTGTTTCACTAACCTGCATATGGAGTAAGCATCGGATATACATGGGCGTGAAAGGCTACGGGTTTACGCATCCTTTCGGCCGCTTCACCTTTACCATTTACTCGGTTTGGCGAGCAGCTTTCATTTTTTCATTTTTTTCACTTAACTTGAGAGGGTTTTACCATATATACATAATGGATCATGCTAAATATAAAGAAAGAAGGTATTTGATGCATCTCTAGGCTCTAGATTGGCAGTTTAAGTTCAGTTTTAGAAGGAATCAAACAAGACATTTTCTAAACACATCCCAAGCAAAATTCACTCAGGTGAATGATCCGCCCAAAAACTTTCTAAAACGGCTATTTACCAATCAAGAGCATTCACAATGGTTACTAGCTAGCTTAACAAGGTTTCCCATCATCAAGATCATTCCCACACAACAAGTTTGAATGCATGAATCCTATATGTAGGCAACATAAAGACAAAGCTAAATGAATGCAACTACATGATCACTCTATTTTTTTCACATTTACTTTTCAAAAAAATTCAAATTTTTTGGTTTTTTCTATGCCTTAAGTGCTATGAAATGCAACAACCAAATGCAACAAAGAAAAATCTAAACGGATTTTTACAACCTAAGTGAATGCATGCAAAACGGAAAATAAGAACACAAGAAACAATGTGAGAGTACTCTAGACCCCTCCCCCAAAATTAAATCACATAGTCCCTTGTGTGCATGAAAGTATAACAGAGTTGTATAGACAAACAAAAACAAAAAACAAAGAAATAAAAAATGTATGTACAAAGGGTTTGGAGTTTGGTACCTAAAAGTCGAAAAGGTGAGCAGTTGAGCCGTTCATGTCCTCAAGAGTGTAAATGTGAGGGTTTACCCTCGCGGAGTTATTCCTTCGCAAGGCACAATGTGTTGCGGTCTGTCAATGTTGTCCTCGCGGTCCTGGTCGGCGAGGGATGCATGCGAGGGACCCAGTTGAGGCATTTGTTCTTGTTCTGCCTGGCATCTATGGTTCTTCTTCCCGGTCCTCTCATACACCCGCGACATGTCCATTGATTGACATTGTGGTTGCTCTTGTTGCGCTTCGTGAGAGCTGGTACCCGCTGAGGTTGAATGCCTTCTCGCTGGTGGTGGCGAGTCATGTGTGTGAGGCTGAGGCACCATTCCGCTGACTGATGATTGCAGCCCATCAATCGCCTTCCATAGTTCTTTCCGCTCGCTCTGCCACTCCTCCTTTTCCTTTGCGAAGCCTTTCACCTTCTTGAGCAACCACTTTTCCAATTTTTGGAGCTTTCCAATGCGCTTGTGGGCTTCCTTGGTTGATGTGCCCTGATTCCTCTCTGTGAACTCCTCGAAAAGGTAGGACTCCGGATCGACATCTTCCTCATTTATTTCCTCCTCCACCTATTGTGGTTGCTGTCCTCGGTGGTCTTCACTGAGTAGGGCTGTGAGGGGTGGGATGAAAGTCACGTTCTCCCTTGCGTTTAGTGAAATGTACTCAGTACAAGGAAGAGCGATTCTAGTGTCCTTCTTCTCCAGATGATCAAACTTGTACACGGCTCGACCTTCGACCTCGCCCTTAGCAAAGAGGCCCGCTTCTTGAAGATACCTCATATCCATGAATCGAGGTTCAACTTAATTATCATCATCCATGTTCAAGGGCACTCCGCTTGCTTCCAAAATTTGGACAACCACTCCACCGATGTAGATATGCTTTGCCTTGCCGGTTTTTTGTTCTGCTTGTGTCATCGCCCAACTGCGGTAGGTTAGAAGGTGCTTGTCCAAGATGAATGACATGCCGGAATTTCTAGCGTCTCCTTCAATTTGCATGCCACTCGGAGTAGACCCAACTATTTCCTTCATTGCCATCACCATTATTTGCATTTCCCTGAGGTTGATCGGCGAGATGGAGGGTCTAGTGAAAAGTACATTCGCGATGGCCCTTCTTGCATAGTTGATTGCGGGGTTCCAGACCCAGTTTCCCTTACTCCATGACGAGTCATATGCCCCACAACCTGTCAGCATGTTCCACAACTCGTCGGTCTCATTGCCATCGATATTCAGATACACCGAGCCTCCAGATGGGAAGCCAAAGATCCTATCAATCTCTTTAAATGTCACCATGTATAACTTGTTGCACACCATGAATGTTATGTATCTGGCTCCCTTCTTCTTCATCAATTCGGGCTCTTTCTTTAAGTAAACCCGGAGATCCATGGTTGCTAGCAATCGCAAAGTCTCCTCGATGTAGGACGTCGCCATGCTATACATGGAGACTTTGACCCCTAATGCGATGAAGATCTTGTCCACATCCTTGGTGATATTTAACCTGTTCATTGTCCCGATGTGCAGAAAATAAATCCCCTTTAATACCCATCATCCTGAGAGCCTTGTATGCTTGGTCGGAGTTGTTGGCTTCTCTTGCGCCTTTTCCCTTTTTCTCTGTTTGCCTTTCCTCGTAGGCCATCCTCGCCTCCTTATCCGAGTAACCGCTTTGTTTTAAATCCTCAATGTCCCTTTGGTACTTGGTCTTCTTTTCTTTCTTCCCAGCTCTGGTTGTCCTCTTCTCATCACTCTTATACTCGGCGTCCATGGGTGTGGGCTGACCGTACTTGCTATCAGAGTCACTACCGTTCCTTTTTTCTAGAGCGGAGCTTCCTTCACCATGCACGTACCTCCAATCCATCGGCTCACCCACCAACTTTCTCGCCATCTTTTTGATCGGAATTTCTATCCTTTTTTGTACTCCTGGTTCATCCTTGCTGTCCGATTGGACAATGAAACAACAAGCTCTAGGTTTGCGGCTCCTCTCCGTACGGACAGGCAGTGCATCCTCTAATTCCACCTCAATTTCTCTCTGCCCATCCCTTCGTGCGTCGTGCATAAACTTGCTGCAGAATTCCTTGACCTTCCTCTTATCTCTTGAAGACATGTGTGATGAGGCTTCTTAAATCGGAGAACTTAAACTCGCTATAGATACTCGCCAGTGGTGAAAAAGAGAGAGCTTTGCGTGTTGTTAACTTGAGAGTGAATGAGGGAGCGGAGGTGAGAGAAGCTCAATATATAGGAAACTTATGTAGGGCTTGACGGAGACAAATTAGGAAAGAGGGAGGAGACAATTTTGGTTTCCCATGTCTCGTGAATTGTCCTTGCCGTCTGATTCCATCCGGACCGTCGATTTCAAATTTTGAAATCTTAGGCAATCTCAACCGTTGGATTGGTCCCTCTTGATTTGACCATTCCTTGATTTTAGCCAAAGTTGTTAGCTCATGGGCCCTACTTGGTGAGCTGAAACCAGATCAACTCCTTATCCTCATGTACCCGACAGCAAATCTCCTCGCTCCTTCTCCCCACAGCCAGTACTGAGGTTTGAACACTTATTCAGGAAAACTGAACTTGAACTGCTCTTATTGCTCTGTCCCTTGACTATTCTTGGTCTTGATTAGCTCCCTATTTGTGGCAATATCTAAAACCATAAACAATTAGCCACATTATCAGAATAAGCTTAGTGTGAGGCACTTATATGATAGAGCTTTAAGTTCAAGAATTCACTGAATAGCAAGTATGTTTTAGAAGCAAAAAGATTCATTTGGCTAGAACTCTATATATAAGGATATTAAGGTGTGCAAGTAGGTCCATGAGTGGTGTTTAAGAAAATGTGAACACTACTCGCACACTTTGCTCGGCCTCATGCCCTGAGGGATTCTGGTTCTTTTGCCAAAATTCATCTCATTCCTCGCCTCTTTTGCTTCCGAGGGTTGAGTGTGAGGTGTGCCAATTTTGGCTTGTTGTTCCTGAGATGTAAATAGACATACCAAATACCCATAATGACAAACAAAAAGAAACAATGTTCTCAAAATGAATAAAGCTAAAGCGATTTTAAAAAAATTCCAAACAAGTTTTAAAAGTAAAAGATAAACATGGGACTCCCTCCCAAGTGGGCTTGTTTAGAGTCATAAGCTTGACTCTCCATACTCCTCTAGTATGGGTTTGTGAGGGAAACCAGAGCTCCCTCATTTACTTCCTCGACCATTCCTCCGATGGTTCCTTCGATCTCAAAACATTGTCCGTCGATAGTGGGCTTCTTTTTTCTTTTTTTCAGGTCGAACATCATTCCAATACCTTCACCAACCTTCAACTCAATGGTTTTGTTCCTTACGTCAATCAATGCTCCAATTGACGCCAAGAATGGTCTACCCAATAGCAGTGGGTCCATAGTCTCTTCATCCATCTCCAATACCACAAAATCTATTGGAACTAGAACGCTGCCAACACTCACAGGTACATCCTCGAGCAGTCCCCTCGGCTTCCTGGTTGATATGTCTGCGAGGACTAATGATATCTTGCAATCCTTGAAGTTTGAGTACCCCAACTTCTGAGCAGTGATGAGTGAAATAAGACTGATAGATGCCCCAAGATCACACAAATAGTTGATGAACGTCAAACGGCCTACAACACATGGAAGTGTAAAACTCTCCGGGTCATCCAATTTTTCCGCAATGAGCCTTTTCCTTTGGTGCGGCAAAACTGGTATCAAGAGTGATCTGGATGTTCTGGTCCCAATGGCCATGCATTCTTCTTCCTTTTCCTTGAGAGTGTCCTTCAAAAACTTTTTGTATTGAGGGATTAAATCAAAAAGCATCCAAGATGGGGATTTTCAACTCAATACCGCTCATTTGTTTGTCAAAAAGGACATTTGCTTCTCAACTTGATTTTTCTTTAGTCTTGAGGGTAAAGATGCTTTAGCTTTCGTGGATACCACATGTGCAGCTCCATCTGTTGTGTTCTGCTTTGGACCATCAGATTCTTCTCCTCGCTTCACAGGCATGCGAGGGATTACCCTGAGTTGTGTGGAGTTGGCAGTTTTTCTAGCAACCAAATTATCATCAGCCTCTCCTCGCGGCTCTGGTCTACGAGGTGTGTCCCCAAGTTGTTCATGACTGGCCTCTACTTTGATTTGTTCTGCCCCCCCCCTTCTTGAATAACGCTATCCTCAGCGTGGTCCTTCGGTTTAACAACTGGTGGAACCACTTTACCAATACGAAGAGTGATTGATTGGGTTGTGTACTCTTTAGGGTTTTGGACGGCTTTTCCAGGAAGTTGGCTGGTGGTCTTTTTCAATGATGATGCTTAATTGCTCTCCACATACTTTAATCTAGCATTGAGAGTCTCAAATTTGCAGTTGAGATCATTGTAAGTAGTGTCAATGCGACTATGTACCTCTCCAAACTTTTTAGTGATTTTTGTTTGATGAGCGGTTTGGTATTAGAGTATTTGTTGAACCATATTCATCACGACCGGTGATCCATTTTGTGCGAACTGTGGTTGTGTTGCAGCCGGTGTTGGTTTGAGACTTTGTTTCCATTGCTCCTTTGGAATCCATGCCCTTTTCTTTGGTGGATATACCTGATCTTGTGGGTTTTCTACGTTCATACTTCTATAACTCAAGTTTGGGTTTTGTTTGTAGTTCATCCACGATTTAGATCCTCCTTGATTTTGGGCAAAACAAATGTCTTTAACTTGTTCATCCTCTCCTTCTTGTAACATCTCCTCTTCTACGAGATCTACTTGCTTTGTGTGGACCATAAGCAGCTTGTCCAACTTCTCGTGTAGCTGTTTTAACTCTTTGCGCACGGACGTGTCGGATTCAGAAGTACTCCTTACAGCTTGGTTGTACTCCTCGCCATACTGACCATCAGCTAGAGCAAGGTTCTCAATGAGTGCTCTACCCTCATCAATCCCTTGTTGCAAAAAGCTTTTGTGGCTTTCAATATCAAGGAGCATATGGATCATCGGGTTGACTCCTCGGTAGAAGTTGCTGAGGATAGTATCCTCTGCAAAACCGTGATGTGGACATTGAGACTGATACGTCTTCTATCGGTCCCACGCCTCGGCAAGCGACTCGGTGCTTTGCTGCACAAAATTGGAGATATTGTTTCGGAGCTTGGCTGTCCTCAAATTTGAGAAGACCTTGGTGAGGAATAGGCGTTTGCAGTCCGGAAAAGTAGTGATGGTGCCTGTGGGAAGGTGTTTCTCCCATTGATGTGCTCTATCTCCAAGGGAAAAGGGAAAGAGTCTTAGCTTCAGTGCGTCCTCACTCACTCCATTGATGCGAGTAAGTGTACATAACCTCTCGAACTCGTCAAGGTGGTAGAGGGGGTCCTCCGAGGGTAAGCCGTGGAATTTGATGATTTGGACCATTGAGATCAGTCCACTTTTGATCTCAAAGTTTTTATTCTGGATCGCTTGTGGTTGGATCCCATTCTATTGAGTATGAATGCTCGGAGCATCGCTCACACCAAAGTAGCGAGGACGGTGAGCTTGAGGTTGTACTCGCGCCTGGTGGGCTGCTTTATTAGGTAACAGTGGTGTTCCATATGTCGTCGAGTCTGGTGTTGGATTGTCCAGATCGGGCTACGGCTGCTGCATTCTCGTGCAGTAGCGTCTGATCTCACGAGGAATGAGGTTGATGTTGTCGATGAGTGGCTGAAGGTTGTGAGAGCCCTTCGAACGCATGTGCATCAACTGATCAACTCGTACTGACTACTCGCTTAACTCGCAGGAGTTAAGGTGAGGTTGAGGATTCAGAGTCTGTCCTTGGTCCTAAAGGTCGAGGTTAACCTGCGAGCCCTGCAAGGACAGAAACAATGACTTGTCAATATGATTGAAGCTTGATCCTTATAGATCCAAGTTGTATAAAGCAAAGACAAGTTATCTAAGCAGTAACACGCAACTTAATCCTAAGACTAGTAAACTATAAATTGAAACATGCAAATTCCAATTTGGCAACAGCGCCAATTTGATAAAAGGATTTTTAGCGGTTCTTCTATCGAATCATAGAGTATGAGAGTAAGTAAATGGGAGTTATCGAACCAATACTTGGAAGTGCTTGTAAACAACCTATCTAATACCAAATCCTAGTTCAAGTTAATCTAGCATCCTGTCACAATGATAGTTCCTAAAAATATTCTTAGCTCGAAAACTATCAAAAAGGACAAAATAGACTAAAGACAAAAATAAAATAGAATTTAAATTTGCTAAACAGAGAAATGCAACAAAAACAGAGTAAAAAATGCAAAATAAGGTTTAAGCTATTCAAGGAAAAATGATCAAGCGGATAGGGAGGTTGATCGGCGACAAACTCGCCGATCCCACTCGCCGGATTCTTTGGGCGATCTCTAGACCAGGACATTGGCTAGACCGGTCCGCTCTCGCGGTGAGGATCTCTATCTGGATCGGCTGATCCATTCTGACTCTCGCCGTGATCAAGCTGAACTGGACGCATAAAGCAAAGCCCAACTCGTCTAATGGCCGATCCACATGCTAGATCTCTCTTCAGCGGATCAAGCCATCACTAGCAAGGCACATGATCTCTGTTCCCCTTAGCGCAAGTCTTCGGTCACGGCCCAAATCAGATCTCTCTTGATCAGGGAGAGATCAGCATTAAGCTTAACCTTACTAGATTAGCTAGGCGGTGGAATCAACGGATTCTCCTTCGATCTCCCCATCCTCGAGATCCAAAGGGATCTACTCGCTCCTCATTTTGTGAGGGCGGAGGATCGGGGAAGATCTAGATTGCATCAGTAAAATAAAAGCTTAAGAAAATTGCAAGAAGAAAATATGAAGATCAAAGCAATACTAATTCATTCAATTCATAAACATTCAAAGAGTACCAACCTTAAACAAGCATAAAGTAAAACAACAATAAAAATAAAGAGAGTTTTTTCAGCTAACATCAGATGAAAAATGATTAGAGTGTCATTAAGAGTATTTATAGGATTATGTGCATAACCCTAAAGGTCAAACCGACCTAAGTCGGTCAACCAGGCGGTCAGTAAAACTATCCTCGGTGGCCTTGCGCGAGCTTGGACATCGAGGAGTGCTTCATGTCTGTGTCCTTGTGGTTCTTGGTTGAGTTGCGACTCCGAGTGTGACCTTCGATGTGAATAGGGATGGGTCTTGGTTCTGCATTGGCCTTTGTGGTTGAGTTGTGACTTATGGCAGATAGATTGAGGTAAGTCACCGAGGTGGCCTTTGTTGACCGTTCTGGGTATTCCTCGCCTTGAAATCCGCAAGGTAGCGATCCGAGGGTGCACGATCATTTTTGACTTAGACTTTCCAACAGCTGCTCCAATTCTCCTTAGCTCCAGTTTTTCTTCTTTTCTGCTCTTTTTCCTAGATAAACTCCAAAACTCCAAATGCAAATACAAAAAATGCAAAACTAACCTAAACGGACCTAAATGCAAAGAAATTCTAGCTAGATGAGTGCAAAGTGACCTAAAATAAGGCTCTAAAACTATCAAAAATCACACACAGTAGTATTCATGGAGAATTATGATGGTTAGATTAGAATTATTGGGTTTTGATTTTGTTAAAACATCATATTGGGCTACGTTTACTAATGGCCCATTATGCCTCTACGAAAACATATTGAACACTTACATAACATTCATGATTTCCTCCGCTTCACTTCTCATCTCCTTCTACGAAAAGAATTTCCACAAAACATGTGGGTCCTAATGTATGTTTGGTCTGCAAATGAGGTCTGATTTGTGTCAGTAAGTCAGTCTTTTATGTGACAAGTGACAGAAAGTCTCAATTATTTTTTTTTAATATGAGAAACATAAAATACACGTAACTATAAAATTCTTATGGTTAATGAAATTATCATTTATGTTACCATTTTATAACCACATATGACGGTTTGGAAGTTCATTAATCAAACCAATTTGGATTGAACCATACAAACCGACGTTGTATTTAGTTGGGTTCGATTAATTTTGTTGGTTTTTGTTGGTAAGGTCAAATTTCATCGGTATTTATTGGTTCTGTCAAATAATTGGTTAATTTATGATAAGTCAAAACAAAACATATTTCTTTCATTTTGGTTCATGTAAGCATAACATATTGACTAATATTGTTGTCGGTTCATATAAGATTTTGTTATAATTAGTGTGTTTGATCTTATAATAGCCTTGCTCACACATATTTCAACTAGATTTATTTTCTAACATGATTAGTCCTTAAGACAACAATATAAGTCATATTATGTTTAAAAAAATTCTTTTTAGTTATGGATATATCACACTTGTAATATGAGATCATGAGAATATGTCCTAGTTACTATATTATGAACATAAATATTGTTAAAAAGTTTAATATAAGTGAATATTATAATATAAGAGACAATAATCAATATATAAGTACTAACAACACCATAATTTGATTGGTTCAACTAATTACGATAAGTTAATAGTAGGGTTAACTACAAATTTGCAAAAATAGCCAAAATACAAGTACATGTAATTATTTTTATCTACTTAATTAGTATAAGTAAACAAAATATTTAAATTCTCCTTCCGAAAATTCAAAAAATTTCAATGAAATTCACCAAATATTTTGAATTTCCCTCCGAAAATTCAAAATTTTTAAATCTTCTTTCTCTTTAAATCTATCACAAAGCTTAAACAAAACTTTCACTTCCCTCACACCTCCACAATTGAGTTTCCTTTTTGTCTCAACAAGGTTTGTGATTCACCTTGCTTATCTTTATTTTCGTTTGCCTTTTTTTTGCTATAGATTTCGATTTTGAGTTTCTATCTCTGGCTATTAATTGTTGTGCTTTAGAGAATCCAAGCATGAGTGACAGCTCGTTCGATCCAAATGAGGATCCAAATAAAAGGGACTTTAGGGAAGTTTACCGTTTGGAGAAATGGAAAGATTGGATAGCTGAAAGTGACCATGTATCCCTACGAAATGTCCTTCTCATGGAAATATCAAGCGAGACACCACACAAGAAACTGGAAAGATTTGGTTAACTTGTGATAAATTTAGGTTATAAAACGAAATCGATGTGGTTCACGTGGTTCACTTGTATGGTGAATGATATTATTTGAACACTTCTTATTTTTCAGATGATGGATTCCACCGATGCACACGTTGGGAGAACGCAATAGAAGATGAGGTAAAAAACTTGAAGTACACGTCCAAAAACCACGGACGAGATCTCTTTCATACCAACCAGCAGCTCCAAAATCTGGAAAAAGAGGTTGAGAAGCTGAAAAATGTGATTAAAAGGTTCTTAAAGTAGTTGAAAAAAGAGGTAGGTGTTAATGTGTGTTCAATCTAGCTTGGATAATGAAATGAACTTATGTAGTTTCCTAATGATTTAATGTTGTTGTTGCTTCATTGTCTCTTCTTCGAGTACTATGTTTCCTAACAAAATTATGTTGTTGTTCGATTAGGTGTTGATGTGTGTTCAATCTAGCTTGGGTAATGTAATGGACTTATGTAATTTCCTAATGATTTAATGTTGTTGTTGCTTCATTGTCTCTTCTTCGAGTACTCTGTTTCCTAACAAAATTATGTTCTTGTTCGATTGTCTCTTCTTTGAGTACTTTGTTTCTTTCTTTTGCAATTTTTAGAACAAACATCTTCATACTCTTCATACAAAATTCACAAACAAGAAAATTTTCTTGGACAAACTTAAACAGAAAAAAAAAGAGAACAAACACACAAACAGCTACAAAAATATTCTTCAAACTCTTGACCTTCATGTTGCAATCTGTTACATTCTTCTTAAGAGCCTCTACAGATGCACACAACTTATCACCCACTCTCTCAACCTCATCGATGCAAGTATTCATGCTCTTTTAAAGTGTCATTGTATGTACTTCAATGTGATCAATCTTTTCTAGCATATCCTCAACCTCCTCCAACATTGAACGATCAGCCCACTTAAAGCAATAACTCCATCAATTCTGTTTTTGCATAACCATCAGATTACAACATAGTCATAAACAAAATTAACAAAAAAACTAGGAAGAACTCACTCATTCAGATCCATGAGGACAAGTATAGAACATCCTTCCCAGATTTGTGGTTGTTGAAGACGTCATTAGAATTATCGATTTTCCATATCGACATCTTGTTGAAATTCCTCGAACTTGTTTTCCCATTTGCACTATCTGATAAAAGGATCTAAGAGAAGAACCCTAATTTTAATTTCCCCCCCAAATGAGCAACCCATTATGATAGAATAAGTCTATAATGTCTCGATCAAATGAATCTATTATGATAATTCTAAACCGTAATTTTAATTGGACTGGAAATACACAAAACTGGATAGGAAAATTAATGTGACTTCTTAGGCAACAACAATTCTTCTTAAACAATAATTATTCTTAAATAATAAGCTAAAAACGTTATACCGGATTGGAAATTTAATATTTATTCTTCTACCAAACCGGATTGGCAAGATACAAAATGACCGGTTCTACTACGCCCTGCATTCCCATTACTCTAATAGCCTTGTTTCTCCTTCGCCACTCTTGTAACCCTTGGTTCAAAACCTGCAAATGGTGGCTCAATATAAGAGCTCTTCTTCCTCTTCGTTTTCTTTGGACCTTGACTTGTCCCTTTTCCATAGACTACCACCATGTTTGTGGGTCTTTGTTCTTTAGCTGTGCCTTTGGTACCAGCAACATCACCATGATCCAGGTTCTATTTTCTCTTTCCTGTGAAATGCTCCTCCACATGTGTCAATCTACCATTCATGGTATCAAGTCTTTCATGAATTTTCTTGAAACCCGAGATCATCATCTCCTTAAGGTCTTCAAAGCCGCCTGTTATCTGCTCTTTCACCTCTCAACCTTGAGAGGTCTCACCTCCTTTCCACTGCTCGCGCCTATTTGTCATCAAGATGCGTCTATTTGAAGTAAACTTTCTTCTCGGAATGCACCAGTCACCTTATCCAGCCATCAACCATAGAGTCAGCCTCATCCTCTTTTTCTGGAATCTCAGAGATTAATTCTTCCTCATCCCAGGTTGCTTTCAAGATGCTTTGAATCATCTGTTAAGTAAGACACAAACAACAAGTTCAACAAAAAATAAGTTAAACCCTGCAGCCAACGTAACTAACCTTACCTTTGCTTCATCAAGTACTTTGTTTATTTCCGTAATTCTGAATTCCTTCCACCCACACCTTTTGAACTTAGACTTGCACATTCTTGGACACTCACCTCGGACATCTTCACCATAACCCAGAACTCTATCAGGGTTGTCAAGCATCTTCTCAATATTTTCCACGGTCTTCAAAATGTAACACCTTGTTGCGATTTTAATCGTCTTTGTGTACTCTGTTCTAGAAAGATACATCTCGGTAGGTGGTATCACATCCGTTGCATCATCATCTGAATCCTACATTCAACAAACACAACTTACAAACAACAAGTTTAATACCATTTCCCAGTCCCATCAATGGTAAACATATACAATCTCAAAAAAATTATCGAAATACTGCAAGTGTAATGAAACAAAGTATCGCTTATGAAACAAAATCATTCGCCTATCAAACAAAATACTGCAAGTTAATAGAGAGCTAACTAGAACCATAGAGGGCTAGCTAAAGTGTTCTAAAATTTCATAATCTAGCATGAACACAAATGACTAATTGGGTCAAAAAAAAAATACTAAAACTCACAGAATTTCAATAAACAAAAATCAATTTGCAAAGCTAAGAGGAAAAAATTCAAAAAACCTTGAAGAACAATGATAACTTGGAAAATCAAACATATGAATCATATCCAAATTCCACTATATTCAGACCATTTGAAATTTATCAGATAAAACAAAGAAATGTCAATTCAATTTCAAAATTTTAACATCAATAGAAATCGAATAATATTTCTATTCGAGCTAATACAGAAGGATGCGAGTACTACCATTTCCATTCCTTCTTCTTCTTCATTGGCACATTGGGTTCCTTCTTCTTCTACATTGGCACCTTGGGTTCCTTCTTCTTCTTCATTGGCACCTTGGGTTTCTTCTTCTTCTTCAGTTGTATCTTCTTCATCGATTTTTTCCTCTTCTTCCTATGTCGCTTCTCCTTCTCTTAATTCTCCCTCTTCTTCAACTTCTCCTTCCACTACTTCTTCATCATCTTCTTCTTCTACTACTTTGGGATCTCCGATGACATCTTCAACTCTTTCAGGAAGAGGATCCAAGTGAACCGGAACAGTTTGGACAACTATCCTAGTGTCACTTCCCCTAAACCTCGTCGCGTTCTTTGTTCTCGGCATTACCGTCAAGATTCTCCGATTCCAATGGCGATTTTGATTCCAAGTTTTTTCCTCGCCGTCGGGGGAAGAGTTTCGCGTGAAAGAATAAGATGACAAGAGTGGATGGTATAGGGTAAAAGTTAATGATTCCAACCGGTAAAATTCCAAAAATTTTGTTTATTCGGTTTCACATTTATTATACTTGTTTATACGTGGTTTACTATCTGACTTATCAATTGGTAACAGGGTTGGGGCCTAAAATATTAGTTGGATCACATAAAACCCGGGACAGAATGGTAATCAACTACATTTCTATTTAAATTCGCTCAAAAACTGGAGAAGTATTTGTGATCAAATCTCGTGCAAAAGAGAGTTTTTAAGTATTTGTGATCAAATGCAGGTTTTATTAAGAAATACAATTCGCATAAATATGTCATTTCAATTTAGTTTCTTACATATAAATAAGACTCAGAGCATCTCCAACGGGGATTGTTGAGAAGGTCTCTTAAGAATAAAAAAATAAAAAATAATGATAAGAGAAGAGAGAGAAGTAGATGAATCTTTTAAATAAGAGACCTAAGAGACCATCTCTTAAATAATAAGAGACTCTCCATCTATGTGGCTTTCTATTATTAGACTATATTTTTTTCTATAATTAAAATTTAATTAAAAATATATATTATATTAAAATATTAGTTTTTTATTAATAAGATATTCAAAATAAGAAACTCATGAATGGAGATGGTCTCAGTTAGCTAGTGCTTAGAGTTAACATGAGCCTTTAACACAGAAAGTTTGACAGTAAGAATAAGCTTCTTTTACAAAGAACTCTTCTTGACTTCATCGACCGTCCCACCAAGTCAGATTGATCTTTGATCACAACGGATTTCGATTCACATCTTTGTATAACAAATAGCGAGACCTAGTCTTTCCGAGTGCAGCATACCTGAAACAACGAACAGAATCTGAGATAGTGAGGTCGAATGACCTTTAAGGTTATCAAGACAGCATTTCCAAGAGAAAGTTCGAAACTTTTTGAAACAGAGTAGATATCAAAATATGGGCAATCTCTTACCATTGAGGAACAAAAGGAGCCATCCATATGACATCACCAGCCTGGACTGGATACCTGTTTTAAGACAATATCATATAAAAGATATAAAGACTTCATACAATGTGGAATGATGCCGTCTTGCAGTTTTATATTTTTGTAAATGTGATTCTGATCACACATAATTTAAACCAATGCAGAAAACTGAAGTTCTTGGTTGTGCATGTGTGTTTGTTGAAGTATAATCTACTATATGTCCAAACAATCGATTCATTAGCAAAAAAGTCAGAGTACAGTTTCTTGTACCAGTTATCGCCCAAACGATAAATGCCTTGGCCCTCCAGAAGCAACAGACCATGTTGATTATAATGAACTTCCTGTTAACATTGTAATGTAAGTTGAGAAAGAGCAGTTTTGAAAAAAAAAAAAAATTACGAGCAATAAATGGTTAGATCCCTTGAGTAGTGAAGGTAAATTGTCCGGTACCTTTACATTCAAAAATTCTCCAGGCTGAAAATCCATAATCTGCATATGATAGACAACAGTAATTAAGCTTTAGAGGTTTCAAGAAGAGAAACGGTTCATTAGATTAAATGAAGTGCTTACATGGATGTTGAAGTCATAAGCAGGAGACACTGGAAGAAGTTTCCGTAGTTCAAAAACCTGTAACAATAAACAAATAGGGTTTCAGAGAGGGCTAATTTAAGATCTAGAACTTAAATTACAATGTAGTTTGAAAAAAAAATTAGATGCATTCTGAGAAAAGTGGAGAACTTTTGCAAACATACCTCCCCGGGAGTCTCAAGTAGTGGTTGCTTGTCTGTGGAGCCAACAATAAGCTCTGTAGTGTGACTTCCTAGATGTTCATACCTAGAGACAATGCAGTATACAAGGAGTTTTGGAGTTATAAACCTTAGTGAAACCTGCAATTCTCTTGTCATAATAAGGTGAAAGAGAAGAACCTCCGCTCGAAAATAACAAGTGTTGCAGACTCGACACAGTCCAAGGAATGATGAAAGTTTGGAGGTAAGTAGGCATATGAATCAACCTAGCGGAAAAAATTATCAGCAGAAAAGTGAAGAAACTAATGGAGGTGTCCTGCAACCATGCATCATCAAAGCTGGGTATAAACAATGTAACCAGAAGAATGCTTCAGTACATTGTTTTCATTCAAATCATACCATCAATTTTTTTGAAGAACTGGATGTGTTAGTGAGTGTCACAGCACCCTCGACCACGAACACAAGGCTTGAAGAAGAGACACAACATTAAAAGAGTCTAATAAGCAGTATATAGATATAAGTGTAAGTATATGTTAATGAGGGAGCAGGGAGCTCATATAAGTAACAATACCGCTCTATGTCTTGTGGAGGTAAACCCGAACTTGACATTTCTGCAAAAGACAGTAAAATTTGCTAGATGATCGCAGTATTTTTACGAGTAGATCATATAATTCCATAATCCTTAAAGCCTATGTCACTCAACCCCTTCTGCACAAAGCAAGAACAAGGGAATGTTCTAACAAAGAGATTGGTGTAGCAGCGCACCACAGACACAAAGCTAGTTCATAATAGATCACAGTTACATCTAGAGAGTAACTCTATCATCAAGATGAAGCATATATGAAGGCTAATCCAAATTTTTGTAGTTCATCACTTGTGAGAAGACAGTGCTTTCAGACCTTTCATTTTTGCCAAGTACATGACAAAATGGGAGCCCATTGCCGGTGTGATCAAATATGCCCCTAATGTGTTTGTCCTGTAAATTTGAGCAACAATTAAGTGCAAGTAGTTGCGACTCTGTAAATTTAAGAAAAGTAGGAAAATTAAAAATGTTATGTACCAGTCAGGTAGAGGGCTGAATACATGACTTTCGGGTGTTATTAACGCATGATCTCGTTTGTATACACTTCGTGTGAAACCGGGCAAGTCTGCAAACGAAATAGAATCAGTATTATTCTACTCAAGAACTTAATGAAGGTCCAAACTCCAAATACAGAATGCCCAATTCCAAATTCCATCAGAATACTAATCTAAGTATACTAAGAGACAACGATCAGAAAGAGACTGTATATATATGAACTTGAATGCTTCTATAGTTGTATGGTTATGTCAGCATCTAACTGATCAGAAACTGAGAGCCTTTTCCAAGATATGAGCCAGAATTTCTAAAGATCAAACACCAATTCAAATAAAATTAACTTTTTAGTATCTTAATCTCTAACTAGAAATCGAAATCAACTCTATTCGCCAAGACCTCGCACAATTGACCTAGAATACAAATCGAACTAAAGCAGCAAAAGAATCAAATTTTCAATGACATGAAGCTAGAAATGAGTAAACCAAAAACTTTATGGAAAAGAAAAGGAAAAAGAACTATCATTGTAAGGAAACATATGAACCTTGGAGGTGTGAAGGAGAGAGTGTTGGATTCGTGACTTTCCAGTACATGGGTTTTGACTTGTCATCCGAATCAGCCATTGAAGGCGCTGAACAAAACCCATCTTCGCTTTTCAAAGCTTTAACAAGAGCTTTTTAAAAGGTGATAATGAACAATTAAGAAAGTCCTGATTAGTTTCATCACAGTGTGCACAAAAACTTATTAAGGAGTCTTAAGATTCGAACTTACTGATGATGATGATGAAGAAGATCAAGTGAAGTGACCGCATCTTTACTGAGGATTAGTAGAATGATTCCAGTCAGGTTCAATGCTCTTTATTTATTTATGTTAATAAAAATCTGAGAAAAAGAACAGAACACGACAGACGATCCTCTGTAGTGGCCAGTAGATGTTTTGTCTCGTAGCCTCGTAAAATTATTATTTTTGAAAAAAGGAAAAATTCCTGGTTAGAACTCGGTTTGGTTTGGTTACTATAAAAATCGTTTTGGGTTTTGTTCCATTAAAAAGGAAAACTGAAACTATTGGGCTTAGTGTTTAAATTTATTAGGCCCATTAAATGTAAGGAAGCCCGATTTGACACCGATCGTCGTTATCGTTTCCGGGTCTCGGCGACTCACTCTGACTCTTCTCCAACCAAAAAAAATGGAGGTAGCAGCAGCGACTGCGACAAGCTTCACAACTCTCCGTGCTCGTACGTCAGCTGTAATTCCGTCTTCAACACGTAACCTGAGATCTAAAGCAAGATTTTGTTCATCTTCTTCTCTCAGAGCTTCTCTCTCGAATGGTTTCCTCTCCTCGTATACCGCGGGAAGCGTCTCTAGTGACTTCTGCGGCTCCAAGCTTCGAACGGAATCGCTTAATCCGTTAAATTTGTCCAGTTCCAAACCTAAGCGAGGAGTTGTTACTATGGTACTTGAATTTATATTTTTCCCATTGTTTCTCAATTAGCAAACTCTTTTAGCTTTTAGGATTTGAAATCGAGGTTTCCGTGGCTATAGCTGGAATTTGTTCTCCCGTGGTAGTAATTTTCCAGAATTCTTTTGTCCAACTTCTGTTGTTGTTCCTTAGTGTTTGAACCAATGGATTGAAGTGACTAGAGATATAGCCAATTAGATTGCAAGGGGAAGAATGTTCACTAATTTCTGTTCTTCAATTGATTGAAAATGGTACATGTTTATTTTATAGAGTTTATTATGAAGCCTCAGCTATAAACTTTCGGAAGAAATTATGGGCTATAGCGATTTCCTGGTTAGGAAGAAGTTTAATATCTGTCACTAATTATGTGGCAGAGGTTTCACTTAATCGTACGTGCTACTTATATATGCATCAATTCCTAGGATTTGGACCCCCTTGGCTGTCATAGAGAGCTTGGAGGCTGTTATATACTTAACATACAGAGTTTTTTGTCTTAGCTATCTTTGTAAGGTTGATATTTTTTGTGCTGATGAGTTCACTTTTGGTGAGCCTTTTCTTTCATGTGGGTTCTTATCTTGGTGGAAACCTCTGTGTGCTTCTCTCGTATCAACAGGTTATTCCTTTTTCAAAGGGAAGTGCACACGAACAGCCTCCACCTGATTTGGCATCATATTTGTTCAAAAACCGAATTGTATATTTGGGAATGTCTCTTGTACCTTCTGTCACTGAGTTGATACTGGCGGAGTTTCTTTACCTTCAGTATGAAGACGAGGAAAAACCTATTTACCTCTACATAAACTCAACAGGGACAACCAAGGTAGCCTTCCATTGGAAAGTCTGCCATCTTTGAGAAATCATGCTGAATAGTGAACTTAAAACTGTGGTTTGTTTCAAAAAATGAATTGAGGTCTACAAAATCATTACTAATCGTTCAAAATCTTTTAAGAAGATTATATTTTCCCATTGCAGGGTGGTGAGAAGTTGGGGTATGATACTGAGGCTTTTGCAATTTATGATGTCATGGGGTGATAGATCTTTATCCTTTATCTCAATTTCTTTCTCTTACGTTTTCCCTTAATAGTATCAATGACTAGACGTTAGTCCTGAAATGCTTTCTCAAGTATTCAAAACTGCACTTGGAGACCGTTTTTATATCAAGCTTTTCTTGACTGGCTAATATAAAGAGACCGACTAGATAACATTCAGCACTCAACTCTCTTTATCTCTGACTTCAGGTATGTCAAACCACCAATCTTTACTCTTTGCGTCGGAAATGCTTGGGGCGAAGCTGCTTTGCTTCTTACTGCTGGTGCGAAAGGAAATCGTTCTGCATTGCCCTCATCAACTATTATGATAAAGCAGGTTCTTTCTGATTCTTCATTTTTCTTCCTCGAAGAAGATTTTGGTTTGCTTATTCCAGTTGGAAGAAGCCAAGATATGATTATTTATTTCTGTGCATGCATCTGTTTACTCATTCATGAAATTTCTTTTGCATGATAACTTTGTAGCCCATTGCTCGATTTCAAGGCCAAGCAACTGATGTTGAAATCGCAAGGAAAGAAATAAAGCATATAAAGACAGAAATGGTGAGAAGATCAACTTTATGAACTCACAGTTGAGAATCATGTGTTGACTCTTGTTATGTATTTGATATGTCTTATAATGGGAGGTATAGATATATGGAACATGCTGAAATTTTGCGAACGTCAAAACTTGGATTAATTAGCCATCAGTGGTATTCACTTTCTAGCAAATGTGAAACAGTGTTAGCACTTCCTTCCTCTCTTCACTTTTATCTTCAAATTTATCTGACAAGATTGCATGTCTGTTTCTATTTTGCGTGATGTAATTCTCAAGGTCAAGCTGTATTCAAAGCATATCGGTAAATCCCCGGAGCAGATTGAAGCTGACATGAAGCGCCCGAAATATTTTAGTCCTAGTGAGGCTGTTGAATACGGGATCATTGATAAGGTACGATAAATTGACAGAAATATCCAGTAAACATGAATGGTTTGTTTTCTGTCATCATTTAGTGGTTATCTTCTGCATGGTTGAATTATTCTCTTCCTGTAATCTGTTTGCAGGTGGTTTACAATGAAAGGAGCAGGCAAGACAGAGGAGTTGTGTCCGACCTTAAGAAGGCACAACTGATTTAAATGTCAGAAATGTCTTCAGAAATCCCCATGATTAGCAGGTAAATACTAAAACTTCTTTGCATTCATTCTGCATATGGATTATAATGATGAGGAAATTGCTTTTAGGACTTCAAATCTCTTATAGTTACACGAATTATAAATTTTACATTTCCCTCGAGGGGAAAGAGCATAATATGGAATCATGAACTACATTCGTTTTATCAGTTTCTTAAACCAATCATTTCGTAGATGGGAGCAATTACTAACAAAGAGGAACACCTGTAAAAGCTCAAACACTTTAGACAGCTCCTAAATGGTTTATGATTAATACTTTAAGCATTCAAGCAATAGGCTTACAGAACCTAACGAATATAAGGGGGACATATATTTTGCAATGTAAGTGCTTATAATGGACTCGTTTCTTCTGGTTTTGCATCCCCTTTAGGTAAAATAGTTATTTCCCATTTTCCTTGTTGCATTCTTAGGACCCATTTATTAGTGTTGTCATTTTCATTTCCCATTATAACAAATTTCACTATTGATGGCAGACACCTATCAAAGGATGATGATCCTTCAGACACTAGAACTCATATCATTTGTTGTCTTAAACTAGTTGTTAAATCTCGAATCATTGCCTTCTTTAATTGTTTGCCTATTATCACCTACCATTAATAGGTCTTAGTGACTAAGTCTAATAGCAATGATATTCTACTTCTAATTCTATTGGTTTCTCCATTCATTAAGCATACTCTGTTATGACATTATCACAATGTTATGACTTGTAATTCTATTGGCTTACTTTAAAATTTTACATCGTTATGACATTATCATTTTGCTGTATATCGTAGGTTAAAGACTTGACTGCTGATCAAAGGGGAGAATCGGTGAACCATTCACCAGCACAGAATTGAAGTAAAGTCTAGAAAACATGTGGAAATTGGTTACTAGTAATGCTGCAATTTGTAGGGTTATTTGAACATAAAACAAACGCATGTTATATGTGTAGGCTTGTGAATGCCTAGAAACAGGATTGGTCTTCGATATATATGCTTTATCCTTATAAAATGAATTAGTTTTTTAATTTGTTACTACACATCAATATGTTTTGCAAAGTTTCACACGAAGCAAAAACGTGTACCGTTTCTAGAAGTAGATGGAGATGAATACATTATTGAGGAATGACATAACGATAAAATTCACCAACCCCATTATCTGTAACTCGCCTATGGAGAGAAGGCCACACTTGTTAGATTTTAACATGTCAGTCAATTGTGTTAATGACGTCACTTGTTCCGACGTGCCGGCGAATCTGATTTCTTCCACTAGAGTTTTTTTTTGGTTGAAAAAATCCATGATCTCTAAAGTTAGGGTGCGCATTTATCTCATATCCAGATCTTCATCCCAAAAAAATTGCGATTTATAATTTGTTGGCTGATCTTAAATAAACCGAATTTCTGTCCCAATCAAAGGGAAACACATTACCAAACTAAAGACAAAATATTGAATTAAAAAATTCACTTGTGATAGGTTAAGTGGCAAATTGAGAGGGATATCATTTTAATGGGAATAATTGAATAGACAAAGCTAGATATATAACATAAATTCACGCCTAAATTTTTCTATTAACTATCAAAAGTAGTAGGGTAGGATTAGACTCCAAATATATGACCATTAACTAGAACATTTAGCTACTAAATTGAAAACAGCTCGACAGAAAATTTAACTTTTCAAATAGAAAAATACAGAGTGTAACAAAAAAAAATATAGAATCGGACCGAGTATTTCATTATAGTTCTATTCATGGTTAATAAGGGAATTTAGATGGAAGTAGTGGCCTTTTAATCTAATACTAGAATATATCATTGTTCAGAATATTGTTAGGCTCTAGTCAGACGTTCGGTATGGGTCTAGCGGTTAATCAGAAAATCAGGAATTAATCGGGTATTGATTAGGGATTAGTTTTAGGCTATTTTAGTATTCTAGTACAATATTAATTCATTATAGTTAAATATTTAGATAATATTGTTTTCTCTATTGTAGTATACACATTTTTAAACAAAACTTGTTATGTTTATTAAAATTTTGAACATAAGTTACTATAAAACATAAAAGACTTTCGATCTAAATGTATGAATAACAAAAACAAAGTTTTTTTATACTTGTAATCTAAAACTAATAAGATTATGCAAAATTAAGCATAAAATAATTAGATTAGGCAGAAAATAATCAGATTACGTAAAAAATAATTAGATGACAAGGAATTAATCATTAATCGAGGTGGATAGGATGAATCTAACAA
Source organism: Lepidium aucheri (assembly GCA_900406435.1). NCBI lineage: Eukaryota > Viridiplantae > Streptophyta > Magnoliopsida > Brassicales > Brassicaceae > Lepidium > Lepidium aucheri. The sequence goes on along the minus strand of OVBA01002236.1, from coordinate 8,904 downwards.
CTAAATAGAAATTAATCGGAACTAGGTGAGGTTTTTGGAACAGGGGAATCTATTGATTCACTACTATCGACTGCAATTAGTCATGAGACTGCTCTGGATTTTGGTGATATTCTTGGTTGTGATAATGATTGTATACATAAGCTTCCCTTTGAATTGAATCTTATTCAAAAGAATACTATATAATTTGTGACAAAGGGAATATATCTAGGAAGGTAGGGGACTAGAAATAATTAAGTGGATTACAACCAAACCAACAACAAAAAGTGTTTGATGAATTCTAATAATATTATACTTGTAGAAACTTTTTTGTCTTTCTCTTACTTGCATTATAATAGCAATTATTTATATCCAAATAATAAGCTTAGGCTGCTTAACAATTATTTATATCCACATAATAAGCTAGGCTGCTGCAAGTATTCTACCACCATATGTGTACTTCCTTCTCATATTGACATATCACTACACTTAAAAAATATATTCTTTCCGTTTCATATTAGTTGTCATTCTAAACTTTTTTCTTATTTCAAATTACTCGTCTTTCTCATTTTTCAATATAATTTTGGTAAAAAAAAATCCAAATAATCTTAATATTTAGTTAACACAATATATATATATATAACACTAAAACTATAAATACACGTATGAGAATATATGAATAGTCACTTTGTAATTCTCGGCCAAACTTACACTAACAATAATTATTATCAAAAATGATATTTCATTATTGTTTGAACAAGTTAAATATGTTGATTTGAACTATCTAAATTCCTATCTCCAACTACGGAATCATGATCATCACTATTTGTTGGAGTATTATTCAAATCAAACAAAGGATTTTTATTTAAATCAAAGCTAGCCATAGAAGATAAATGACTGTTAGAATTACATGTTAATATAGTTACGTTAAAAGTTTTATATTCTAGTATTGCCTCCTTTAGCTTTTTCTTCGGTTGTTACATTTCGGTAAAAAAAATTATATTTCCTCTATTTTGTTTGTCATGCAATAAATCAAAGTATGTACACTTTATTAATAAAAACTGTTAGTTATTCATTGAATGAATTGAATTAGAAGAATGTCAAGAGATAACAAAATTACGATCTGGCAAATGATTGTGCACTTAAAAAAGGAAATTTAAATTATAAATTTTTGTTATTTGCAGGAGAAAATGGTCAAAAAGATACTCAATTTATATGAAATAGCTAAATTAGTACCAAACTTACAGATTTGCTAGATTAATATTGAACTACCGTTAATTGAGCCAATTTAGACACATTGACTAACAGTGTTACTGTTTACTGTTAAGAAAAAATAGTAAATTTTCAAAAATGGCGAAACTAAAAAAATGGCCTAAAATGTAATTAAGTATTAATTTGGTCATTTTTTGAAAGTTTACTATTTTTCTTAACGGTGAATAGTAATATTGTTAGTCAATATATCTAAATTGGCTCGGTCAATATTAATTCAGTATTAGTTTAGTAAATCTGTAAGTTTGGTATTAATTTGATTATTTCGCATAAGTTAAATTTTTCTGGCCATTTTTTTTATTTATAGAGTTCAAATAGCCAAATTACAAAACTCCTTAATCTACATAAAATACTTACAAACAACAACTAATACGAAACAGGGAGTATACAATATACATCTCACTCGGAGCAACTGTTTCTTACGTGGTGATTTGATCCTAATTTGAACAATTAAAACAATTATTGTTCGAAATTTTGACTCACTTTTAAATTGAAGTGCTATTTTAGTATGTCATATTTTATGTACAACTTGTGTGTGTATATATATATATATATATATATATCACGTTTAATAGGATAAATGATATTCAATTATTATTTAAAAAAATAGCTTGCTGATCAAACTTAAAAATCATCCATCCAAGTGGATTCAAACTCGAGTAACATGTTATTGGAGAAACTCATTAGGGAAAATGACCAAACCCGGTAATGTAATTTGTCCAAACATTGGTTACAACTTGCAAGGCAACTTTGACAAACAAACTTGCAAGCTATATTGCTAAGAAAATGCTAGTAGTGAAAAACAATCAAAACTTAGTGATTAAAAAGAAAAAAAAATAGCACGATTGGCATATTTTATCGAGTTCATTCATCCACCTCACCAAACAACTAACTGTAAATCAATTCTATTAAGTATTAGGTGTCATTAATATCTCGTTTTGGAGGCACAACCTATCATATTTTAATTACTTTCTTAAACCAAAAGCTATACTCCATCATTGTATATCTTCAATTTTTCATTACATATTACTCTTGTTTTTTATGACGAAACCATATGCATTCTACACAAAACCTACATTTATTTTCAAATACATATATACTCAATACTCAACGTTTACAAATGGTTTACAGCGAGAATGCATCAACCAAAAAAGAAAAGAAAAAAAACAAATATAGCGGCATATGCTAATAAAATAACAGTATTAGAAATATTTGCTTTAACAGTTTGATTTACAAAATCCAACTGTATCATGCGACATTATGCGACTACCCATTATCAAACTATGATGAAAAAATGTTGGAGATGTGGATAGTATTGGAAATTCAATTTTTAGTGTTATACATATATTGTTTTGTCTTCATTACAAATAATTCAATCTCGGTATGTACAAGAAAATGGAGATCATGGATCTATCGAACAATGACCTGATTTTGAAACTACTACGTTGAGGCGATGCTATTGCTACGTCAGCAGATTTATGATGATGTAAACTTTGTGTTCTAATACATTTGGTTAATGCAAGTACGCATTATAGCTAATATAAAATTTGAGTTAACTTTAAGCTTATTTGCCAAGTGGAAAGTAAAAAATAGTAAGGATGCTACTGCTGGATCAATTATATAACATTGATAAGCATTCTATCTTCAACTATAAATACGCAACTAAGCTTCTCCTTTTATCTTCACATATCTTTTGTCATACCAAATCCATTATTATTATTAAGATAAATTAAAGCGTGACTATATTCTTACAATATGAAGCAATCTCAGGTTCTGTTTCTTCTAGTTGTTCAAGTCATTGTCCTTTTACCTCTCCTTTGTCTGTCCGACGATTTTGTTAACTCTAAGGCTACTTATTATGGCAGCCCCGATTGCAAAGCTAATTCTCGTATGTATTTTACTTAGTTATTGCCATTAACTGTGTATCTTTATATATTAATATAAAAAAATATTTGTTAAAGAGAAGAAGATATAATTGATTATTGATAATGCAGGAGGAGCATGTGGATATGGAGAATTTGGAAGAGATATCAATAATGGAGAAGTGAGTGGTGTATCATCACGACTATGGAACAATGGAGCTGGGTGTGGTGCTTGTTACCAGGTTAGGTGCAAAATACCTCCACACTGCAGCGAGGAAGGAGTATACGTAGTGGCAACAGACTCCGGTGAAGGAGCTGGTTCCGACTTCATCTTAAGCCCTAACGCCTACGGACGTATGGCCCGTCCTGGCACAGAGGAGCAACTCTACTCCTTTGGTGTGGTCGACATAGAGTACAAAAGGATCCCTTGCCAGTACAAAGGCTATAATCTTGTGTTTAAGGTCCATGAAAAGAGCTACAATCCTCATTATCTCGCTGTCCTTATCTTGTACGTTGGTGGTATCAACGACATCCTGGCCGTTGAAGTTTGGCAGGAGGATTGCAAAGAATGGAGACGTATGAGAAGAGTGTTTGGAGCTGTTCATGATTACCAGAATCCACCAAGAGGATCACTCACTTTGAGGTTCTTAGTCTATGGAAGCGCAGGAATCAATTGGGTCCAATCGCCAAACGCCCTTCCTGCCGATTGGACTGCTGGAGCCACCTACGACTCCAACATTCTACTTACTTAATTCATTCTCTTTTTCATCTATCTCTCTCTTTCTCTATAGTGTTATATATATATATATATATATATATATATATATATCTTAATGGTTTCTCTATTTATAATGGCTTTTATATTTAAATAATGCCCTTTAGAACAATCTCAGTAGATTCATATAATTACGTGTTGTGTCTTGTTGAGAAGCTTGTAATGATTTGTAAGATTTCGGTGTTAATGTAATAGTAATCAGTAATAATAAATTCAACAGGTGCTTAAACCTTTTGTATAAGACTCAACCTCAAGCGAATATTACTCGTGATATCAATGATCGTTTGGCTCAAGCATACAGGGAAGAAGAGGTTTTTTGGAAACAAAAATCAAGAGAGAATTGGTTCAAGAATGATGATCGAAATACAAGGTTCTTTTATGATAGAGTTTAGAAGAGAAGAGCTCGTAATACGATCATTTCTCTAGTTAACACTGTCGAGACTAAACAATTCACCAAAGGTTCAAAGGGGAAATCGCAGTTGATTACTTTATGAGGCTTTTTACCTCTACGAATTCACCTTTTGCAGTTAATCTACTCGATGGTATGCAGCCACGGGTAACAGAGGTAATGAATAGATCATTAACAAGATAAATGACAAATGAGGAGATCCGTAAAGCTGCATTTAGGATCAAATCAGGTACGATTTTAGGAGCGGATGGGATGACGTTTCTGTTCTTTCAGTCCTACTGGGACGTGGTGCAAGAACAAGTTATCAAGGAAGTTAAGGGTTTTTTTTTACTATGGGTAAGCTACCAAAGGACTGAAATTATACACAAATATGCTTGATTCCCAAGACCAAAAACCCGAACAAGATGACAAGCTTGAGACTGATAAGCATGTGCTCTGTAGCTTATAAAAATTGTGTCTTGAGTTATGATAAATCGCCTCAAACTCTGCATCCCGAGTTTGGTTTCTCCACCACAAGGTGATTTGTGTCAAGACGTCTAATATCAGATAATGTGCTCTTAGCTCACGAATTGATACATGCCTTGCATACTCACACACAGTGAAATGATGGGTTTATATTAGCCAAAACGGATATGTCAAAAGCATATGGACGTGTTGAGTAGCGCTTCTTTGAAGAGCTTTTTCACAAAATAAATTTTGAGCGTGTATGGATTAACTGGATCATGGAATGTGTACGCACTGTATCTTACTCGGTTCTACTTGACGGTTCTTCACATGGCTTTATTATTCTAGAGCGAGGACTTTGTCTAAGGGATCCTCTTTTCCTGTTTATTTTCATTTTATGTGTCGAAGCCTTATTTCACATAATGAGTAGAGCTGAGATTGAAGGCCGATTATTTGGTTAAGTATAGCAATGGACTGTCCAATAGTCCAAGAACTTCTTTTTGCGGACGATCGTCTCTTCCTCTGCCGAGCAAACCTGAAAGAGAGTACTGAATTGATTTGATGTCCTACTTTTTATGGCAATGCTTCGCGACATGTCGTAAATTTCGTGAAATCTACGATAACCTTTGCAGTAGCAAAACTGATACTATATCTAAACGGTTACTTGGATTATGTTTTGGCATAACTAGTGAAGGTGGCGATGGCAAGTACTTGGGCCTTCCAAAGAGCTTCAAATGATCAAAACAGGACATCTTATCTTACATCACCAAACGCCTTAAACAAGGTTAAGTGGCTAGTACGAGAAAACAATATCTTTGGGTGGCAAAAAAGATTTTGTTGAAGTCAGTAGCATTAGCATTTCCAGTATACACAATGCCATGATTTCGACTAACAAGTTCCAATATAACAAGATAACAAGCACCACAATGAGTTTTTGGTGGAACGAAAAAGAGAACAAGCGTAAGATACACTGGGTATCATGGGAGAAAATGTGTAAATCTAAAGATGAAGGAGGCTTAGGGTTTAGGGATATCGAAACCTTTAACCAAGCTATGCTCGCTAAACAAGCTTGGCAGCTTTTAGTCTCACCCGACTCTCTGCTGTCACGGGTTTTAATAGCTTGATATTTCCCGCGTGATAACTTGCTTGAAGCAAGATCAGGTGGCAGATCCTCCTTCAGGTGGTGAAGCTTACTATTTGGCCGAGACCTTTTGTCACGTGGCTTAATGAAATCCATAGGTGATCGACAAAAGTCTCATGTTTGGATTTTCCAAATGTGTTATGGATGAGGAGCCTCGAAGACCATTTAACAAGGAATTGAACATTGACATCAACTTGAAACTGTCAGCTCTTATTATACCTAAAGGAGATTGGAACTTATCTCAATTACATACGTTGTCCACCATTGGAGGTGCATTGCATTGCATCATTTCCTCCTTGTATTAGCAGAGAAGATACATGGATATGGGCTTACTCCAAAGGTGGCAGTTAAAGTGTCAAGAGTGTTTGTTGGCTTGCCAAGAAACCTGTGGTTTGGACCGATTCTGAACCATAATATGTTTTATATGTAAACAAAACAAAGAGATGAATTTAGAAGATTAAGACGCAAAGCACTCTTTGGAACACTTGTGGTGGCAGATTATTTGCAAAAATGTTGTCTGAATGTTGATCGATCATGCCAGATTTGCAAACAACAAGATAAACCGATTAAACACGTCTTGTTTGAGTATGCAAGGAATGTTTCGGAAAAACATATATTTCAAGTGTTTGTTCCTGAACCAGAAATACAATTGAGATGTACATTGAGGCCAATAACCATAATCGCCCAGCTCTCCCTTGGATTCTTATCGGAATCTGAAAACAAAGAATTGGCAAAATCATTGGAGGTCAGGAGCTGAATGCATATATTTTCTTTGCCTGTGCGCTTGAGGAGTCTTGTGAATGGTTGAATGCCAATGAATCTGTTAATGCAAGGACAAACACAGTTGGTAATACCTCTGCAGTACATCGTACATGGATACGACCGAATCCGAATATGCTTAAGTGCAATATCGATATATCATGGTCATCCCCCCCCCTCCAACTCTAGGTGGTGTTTTGTGGATCACGCGGGATGAAGCAAAGAGGGTGAAACATCATGCTCGGGATGCTGTAACTTCTTGCCAAGCAAGATTAATTATTGAATGAAAATGTTTTCTATGAGATCTTCAATGTTTGCGAGACATTAGGTATTTGAACATTGAAGTTTGGGTGGAAATCGAAGGCATCATAGAAGCTATCCAACAGCCTCATCTGTGGCCAAAATATAGCAATTTCGTTAAGAAATTTTAGTCTTTGGAGTCAGCTTTTCATTCTTGCTCTTTACATCACACGTGAGTAACAACCAACATCTCAACTCGTAAACTTGCCTGCAGCGTGACAAGGGACGGCCAGTTCAATATCTATTTGGCCTTGGGTGGCCCACTTTGGCTTGAACCGTTCTTGCTGTTGGATCAAAGACTTTTAGCTTGATTAGAGCAATATTATAGGGAGTTTCTTATTTTGGGTTTCTATGAATAAAATAATAATTAAAGTAGTAAAAAGTGTTGTTAAGAGATTGTTAGTTTTTTGAGTTTGTGTTGGTGATTATTGGCGGTTTCTAGTAAGGGTTTCTTAATTAAAAAAATAATTTTTCTAGGTAATAGAATTATTATTGGGAATGAGTAATTGTAAGACAAAGACTTAAGTAGACTAATTAATCGTACAGAAAATCTATTTAATCATGATTTGTTGAAAATTTAGTCCATATATGCTCGACCAAATCGTTCTTCAATTGTTCGTGGATTGTTTGATCACGAATTCGAGATTGGGTGGCCATCATATTAACAAGATTGAATGGGATATTTGTAAAATATGTGAAATCGACTTGTGTACTTCCTGAAGATTCTGCCTATGTGAATTTGCTCACATCGAACTGTGTATACATATGTTGTTCGTCTTCAACAATCATATTGTGGAGTCACCACAAGAAAATATGCGTTTTGCGACGGTAAAAAACATAGCAAACCCATCGCAAATGGCAATCTGGGACGAATTTGCGACGTTCGTGAAAACGTCGTAAAACGCGTGTCGCAAAAAATAAAACGCCGCAAGTTCGTCGCAAACCTTGCGACGGACTAGATTCCTCACGAGTCCCTCGCATAGACAGACGTCGCAAATTCCTTGCAAATTTTGTGGCGCGTTTGCGATGGTATTGCGAGTGCAGAGATGCGACGACTTTGCGATGCCTCTTATGCAATGGAATTGCGATGTCAAGACATGCGATGAATTTGTGACGTCTCTATGCGACGGGTTCGCGACGTATTTTTGCGAGGCTTTTGCGACGTCTTTCTTGCGAGGGAATTGTGACGCCACCTTTGCGAGGGAGTTGCGACGAGCTGACTGCGACGTATTTGCGACGTCGTCGTTGCGAGGGATTTGCGACGTCTGTAAAGTTACACAAGTATTAGTATTTGATCTTACGTACATAATATTTTAACCATCCTGCGAAATCACGTTCTTTGTAACGATCGTATTCTGTTTCTGGCAAATTAGGGAATGCTTCGCGTATTTGTCTATCAAATTCACTGCAAATTAAGTAATAAAAAGTTAAGTCGTAAAGCAGATCGATAATTGAATGTATATATATATATATATATGTATATATACCTCTCAAATGGCACAACATCTTCACAGTTTTGCAATATATAATTGTGATCTACACTACAAAATGTGTGGTTCTCCCAGTACTCTTCCTTTATTTTTCCACCAAATCTTCCGACCTGACTAAAGATATCTGGAACTGGGATGGCATATGATGGTGCAACCCCGCCATCATCATATCGTCCTACTTGGGTTCTTTTCGTTCTGACGGTTGGACTAAAGTAATATGATGTGAAATGAGAAGTTTCCTGTATCAGACTTCCAGCAACAATCGATCCTTCAACTTTTGCTTGATTTTTGACCTTTCTTTTTAGATGTCCCATAAATCGCTCAAACGGGTACATCCATCGATATTAAACGGGACCACCAAGAGATGCTTCGTGTGGCAGGTGGATTGGAAGATGTTCCATCACATCAAAAATGCAGGTGGAAATATATTTTCCAAGTTACAGAGCAACACTAGGATATTAGTTTCTAATTGAGCTATG
>OVBA01002235.1:0-36051 GCA_900406435.1 Lepidium aucheri | reverse complement strand
ACAGAAAAAAAAAAATATATATATATATATATATAAAGAACTTAGCCTCGAAAATTCTTTTTCAAAATTTTGATTTATGTTTTTTCTAAAATATATATACATATAGAGAACTTAGCAATGAAAATTCTTCTATATATACATTTTTTTTTAAAAAAAATAAAAAATATTTTTTTTAAAAGTTTCATACTTATTCATTTGAATTTTGTTGGTTTGTGTTGTAATTTTTTTTTTCCAAAAAAGAAATATGAAAATAAAAGAATAATATTCTTTTATTTTCTTTGCATGGAATTATTTTTGAGTAAAAAGGTAAAAAAACAAATAAACCCTAGGAAGAGTAAATGAAGGGTCAAAACATTCTATAAATTCAACTCCAAGGTTCAACTTTCTTCTTCACTCTCATCAAAGCAAAGCAACTCTCTTTCTCCTTCACATTCCATTTTCCTCTCCCTCCACTTTCTCAAAGAGATGTCCATGTAATTAAACATCTCTCTGTCTAGCTATTTACAATCCATTTCTAAAAGTTTTAACTTTGACTAAAGTTCTAATTTTGTTTGAAAATTTGCATAATTACAGGGCAAAAATGGGTCTTTTGGGGATTTTTTTTGTGGGTTTTGCTGCAATGGTGTGTTCTGTTCATGGTTATGATGCTGGTTGGGTCAATGCTCATGCTACGTTTTATGGAGGAAGTGATGCTTCAGGAACAATGGGTATGAAAACATTGTCCTCAATGTGTTCGACGAAATCCAAAAATTTTCTTATCTCATGTTTATCCTTCTTGTTGGTCTCTAGGTGGAGCTTGTGGCTATGGGAATCTATACAGTCAAGGATATGGAACCAACACTGCAGCTTTAAGCACTGCACTGTTCAACAACGGTCTTAGTTGCGGCGCGTGCTTTGAAATCAAGTGTGAAAGCGACGGCGCGTGGTGTTTACCTGGTGCTATTGTTGTCACAGCTACCAATTTCTGTCCTCCTAACAATGCATTGCCTAATAACGCTGGTGGTTGGTGTAATCCTCCTCTTCACCACTTTGATCTCTCTCAGCCTATTTTCCAACGCATTGCTCATTACAAAGCTGGTGTTGTTCCTGTCTCTTACAGAAGGTAAAACATCACTTTCTCAGCTTCAAACTTCCACTCTCTTTGAACAGTTTCCATAAACTGAGTCAAATTCGTCTCCCTGCTCTGTTTTGTTCACATCTTAAACATTTTAACGTTAACAAGTTCAATCTTTATCAAATTACTCTCTTGGTATAAGTTTTACTTAACAATAATGCGTCTTTGTTCTTCTGTTCGTTGTCTCTTTTGGTTAGAAGCTTCAATTTGACTCTGGCTTTGCTATCTAAGCTTCAATCTTTGTTCAGTTTTGTCTTCACATCTCTTGTTTGACTCTGGCTCTGCTATTTAAGCTTCAATCTTTGTTCATTTTGTCTTCACAAATCTCTCTAGCTCTGTTATTTAACTGATGTGCTTGCTGTTTATGCTTAGGGTTCCATGTAAGAGAAGAGGAGGTATAAGGTTCACAATCAATGGCCACTCATACTTCAACCTTGTTTTAGTGACCAATGTTGGTGGAGCTGGAGATGTTAACTCAGTTGCAGTCAAAGGTTCAAGAACAAATTGGCAACAAATGTCAAGGAATTGGGGACAAAACTGGCAAAGCAACAATCTCTTAAACGGTCAAGCATTATCCTTTAAGGTTACTGCAAGTGATGGAAGAACTGTGGTTTCTAACAACATTGCTCCAGCTAGTTGGTCATTTGGACAAACCTTCACAGGACGTCAATTCCGTTAAATTAAGTTCATTTACCGTTTTATATAGAATTAGTGTTTGTGTAGCAGTGAGGAAAGAGGAGAGTAAGAGAGATTGAGAGAGTCAGAGAAGCTTTAAGGCTTTTGAGGGTTTTAATGGAAAGAGTCTTAAAGTTTCTATATTGACTATGAGGGTAAAATGAGTAAAAGAGCTTGTTTTAAAGGGCTGTTTTAGTCATTTTAAGGGATTAGGGTTTTAGTGAGAGTATTGAGTTAGAGTGGTGTGTTATGTGTGTGTTTTGATCTTTTAGCAAAAGAGACCTCTATGTTTCACCAATGGGTTTGTTTTGTTTTGAAGCTTTTTCTGTCTTTTGGTTAAAAAAAACAAGCAGAAATGGTTTGTGGCAGAGGAGGAATTTCACCACCCGCCATGTGTTTTTAGTTTATGTGTGTTTGTGTTTGGTTTTGAAGTTGTAATGTTAAGGTTTAAAGCTGTTTTATGTTCAGCTTTTTTACTTATGGACCAAGTTTGAAGTTTTATGTGGCTTTGCGTAAGTTTTAAGTTTATTGGCTTTCTTATTGAAGAACATTAATGAGTACTTTATTGCCCATGTTGTTATAAGAATTCTGAGCAAGGATTAATGAATAAAATAGTTGAATTTGAATTTGAATTTGTAATTTTGAAAAACTTAATTGAGTAATGTAAAATATAGGTGGGAGGATAAATAGTTATTTCAATTTGAAAATTATGAAAAATTAATGCCCATGTGATTATGAATATTCTAAGAAAAGATAAGTAAATAGTGGAACTGCAAAAATCCTCCAAAGTATCTCACTGAGGAAAAAAGTGAAGAGAGACCTTACTTAAACTATTCTGCTCTCTTTTTTGGCTTTTGATCATTATTTTAACTATAATTCAAATAAAATGACTTAATATCTTATGGTATATATAAAGTAACATTACAAAAAATTTGACATGTATTGTGCCTATAAATATTAATAATATTTTGTGATAGTTTTATATACAATTTTGTTTGTTACAGATCATTATGTGATTCTATTATGTAATGATTTGTGAAAAAATTATTACTAAATTGATTTGTCAAGAGTATATTATAAGTATATTATGATGCTGTTGTTACTAACATGTATTTGTGACATTTGTATAGCAACCATTTATAAATTATCACAAATTCGTAGTAATATTATCATATTTGTGACGAAATTTATGTTATTGTGACGAAATATTGTGTATGGATAAAAAAAAATTCTTTTCTTGTAGTGTGACGATTATGAGTATAATTAGTCCTTATGAAGGAAATGCTTGAAGAGAATGTACAATTTTGCAAACCAAGAATTATATTATGATAATGTAGTTTATATAGTTTGTAGTCTTGTGGCTTTTTAAGGAGGTAATATTTTAGAAACTCAAAAGAAAAAACACACGGCAAATCAAAAATAAAAAATATAAACAACTTTAAATACAATTCAAAGAGAAATGGTAAAAAATGTTAATCCTTAGGTTGGTTTTTTTTTATCAATATTACTATAATTAATTGATGTATTAGCTAATTTTTTACATAATATAAGTAATATAATTCGATCTTTAAATATATAATAATGACTACTTTTAATAAACATACCACTTAGTACTAAATCAAAAATCATTTCACGAAATTAGCTTACTTATGCAATAAAATTCAAAATGACTGCAGTAAAAATGATAAACAATATAAGTACATAAATTTTGTGTAATGTTTTTTTTGTCAATGACAATATTAATATTGGGTCATGGTCGGCCCATTAGCCAAATTTCTACATAAATCTCGTAAGTAGTATAACTCGTTCCTTAATAGTCATATGCGTCTATTTATAGCGAATTTACCATCAACCACTAGACTAAATGCTACTTGCAATTTTGTGAAATATTTATTTATTTCTAATCATACAACATTGAAATATACGTTTTGATAATCCAAATAATAAAAGAAAAATCATATAAATGGTGACAAAATTATATAGAAACTGAAAATACGGATGTACTCCTAAAAATAGTGAATAAATTCATGTAAGCATGATAATAAATGTGTCATGTTAGAAATGAAATGACGGTGAAAGAAGAGAATGCAAAAACAAAGTAATGCAAAGCAAAGCAAAAGCTGTATTCCATATTCTAAATCTTAATACATTTATTGAAACCAAAAGAAGACATTTTATTCACAACAACTTCTCCTTTGTCTTCTTCCTATCTATCCGTCTTCAAGTTTTTTGTTTCTCTTCTTTTCTCTTTAGGGTTTTATTGCATTTACTTCAATGAATAATAATATATTTATACTTTTCAACAATTGGATTGACAAGACTAAATCTACTCATTTTTTTTAAACTATCATAATGCATGATATTCCTGAGTTCGTTTCATTTGCTGAAAGTAGAGTTTTTTGTAGACTGCTCGAAAATAGTAAAGATGGTGGAGAATCCATTAGAGTGGTCTGCTTTTTCATCATATCTGGAGGAATTTTCAAAACTAAAGCAGGAGTTTGAGGAGATTCAATATCCCTGATTCCACGCAGTTTGAATTACAAAGCCGACTCACTAGTTCGGAAGACACGAGGTTTATCCAAGAACATTTATTTAGTTAATGATATGCCAACCTGTTGGACTCGTTTTTAATTTCCAGATTATATAATTAAGTTTTTTTTAAAAAAACTATCATAATGCAACGGGTAAGAATTAAATCCTAATACCAAATTATTAGCTGAATCATCCTAACCACGAAACTGAAAGCAATTCGGCAATGAACAATAATATTTTTAATGTCCAGATTATATAATTAAGTTTCTTTTAAAAAAACTATTATAATGTAACGGGTAGGAATTAAATACTAATACCAAATCATTAGCTGAATCATCCTAACCACGAAAGTGAAAGCAATTCGGCAATGAACAATAATATTTTTACTAGTTTTTTTAGAGAAACGAAACGAATTTGCACGACCCTCATTTGTGAGATTAATTTCTATTTTCTTTAGCCATTTGTCAGAATTTATTCGGAGACTTTTGTTTATTTTTCCTAAATTTTTTTTGTATAGCATTTATAGTTTTGCCCAATCTTCTTCTCATCATACCTATCACTAGTTCTTTAATTAATATCTAGATTCATAGTTTATTATTTTTCTAAATTACAAAACTTTTTGGTTGATTACAAGGTTAAAGGACTATCTCGAAACTATACATTTGTAGATTATGTGAGTTCTTCTTAACATTCAAAATTAATGTCATCAGAAAAAAATTTGTATCCAAATGGTCATTTGCAAATCAAAAGGCTTGTTTTACTACTAATTGATATTTTATTTGTAACTAAAAATTGAAATAATGATTAAAATTGTAAGCAAATTGTACATATATATTATATGTACATAGTAGTAGATGAATAACACAAATTGTTATTATATTTAGAAAAGAAATATTCGACATTATACATATATATATTTTTAAACAACACTTGTAATCTATATTTATTTAATTCATATTAAAAACATTTAACTATACATTATTAAATAACTTTTGAAATAATTATTCAAATAAAATCTTATTTATTAATGTTTATCTAACTATATTATTCCAGTATTCTAATACCAATCTATAAAAATATTTGCTATGAATTTTTACCAAAACTAATTATTTATAATATCTTTCCATTCCGAAAACAATATTCAAAATATCACTAAAACATTTCGAAAACAATATTCAAAATATCAATACAGATATAAGAACCAAATAAGTACGGATGGAAGAAAACAATCAAATCTCACGCTATAACGTAAGTATAATACTTGTATAAATAGAAAAGAGAGTATTATTATATAATTTTTAAAAATATTTAAATAAAAGTTTATTTGATGATATTTAATTTACCAAAACCATTTATCTTTAATAATGTTTTCATTTCAACCGTTGAATTTTTTTCAACTACATCACTCAACCTCAATATCTTATGGTTTCCCTTAGAATCTGACTAAACCGAAATTAACCGGAGTCAAATCAAATTTGATAGCTTTCCCTACCCATGATATAAGCTTAACCGAATTAATATTATTATTTGTAGAAATATAGTTGATATGAAACAGAACAAACTGTCAGAAAACTTTAAAATTGCTTACAAAGTCACACACACAGTTTCTAATGTTCTCTGTTTAAAGCTTCAGAAAACAGGTAAGCTTCATAGACACGTCGCTGTCTCGAGCTCCGTGTACAACGGAACCGCGTCTACATTTGTCTTTAACTCTTCAACGGCTTCGACACGTCCACGTCATTAACACATGTCGGATTTGCAGAGAACTGGTCAGAACCAAAATCAATCCTCCACCATCCGATCTTTTCTTGATTGCTTTATCTTTCAGACCACACAGAGTTAAGATATAGCAATGTCTTTAAGTGAAGTACAGAACAAAAGGAATATAGGCAAGTGTGCTTCATCTCAAGTTATCAATGGGCCTGGCAGAACAAAAGGAATATAGGCAAGTGTGCTTCATCTCAAGTTATCAATGGGCCAGGCTAGGCCAGGCCCATAATGGTCTATTACAAGCCCAAGTTTTACGAATGGGGATTATTGTGGATTTTGGTGCCTTTGTTGTGTATTCTGCAACATGTTATTAGGTTGCAGACTCTGCTGATTTGTCTGCTGCATATTTCCATATACTCCTTGTTGTTGCTGCTGCTGTTGTGGTTGCTGAGATTGTGTTTGCATCATTCCACTGCTGTTAAACACTGTAATACAGGTGCAAAGGAAATAGTTGGAGAATCGGTTTTAATGTAAGATAGATGTGTTTTAGAAGATTTTTTTTACTTACTCTGGTCACCCAACATTTGAGAAGCATGGCTTCTTTGTGGATTGGTACCCGAAACTCCAAATTGCTGAAAAGAAATTCCAAAAGAGATCAGATTAAGACCATGTTCATCGTTTGGATAGGAGAAACATAGTGTCAAAGAGTAGTTTTTGAGCAAACCTGCATCCTAGGAACAAGTGTTTGAGATTGCATTGCTGACATGTTTGGTATCTAGAATCGAATTAAAAAGTAAGCAAATAATGTTGACTAGTACTTGTTTGGAATCAGTTATTCTAGAGGTTGAAAGTGAGATCACTGACCATTTGGTTACTTGGGGTGCCTTGTGCAGAAGTAAATAATGCACTATTAGCTCCACCTGAAAATTGATTTAAGTGGCGGTTCATTGCTGGATTGATCTGTCCTTGAGACATGCTATGCTGCATATGTCCACCTGCGAGCTGTCTAGCTTGATATTGTTGGTGTGCAGCCATTGGTTGAGAATATGGCATTTGATGTTGCCCATGTAACTGGACAATAAGATAGAACTCAAAAAACTTAACAAGACAAAAGCTTGTTTTATGTCATTCTACTGTTGGATACGATGAACCATCCATCACAGCCACTTAAAATAAAAGCTTTTGCCAAAATATTGAATGCGAATCATTTACTTGGCATATGTAAATTTGCATACTTATGTCTAGTCATCTTCAATGAAACCAATAAGTACTGCATATTGATTTAAATAGTTGACAAAGGTTGGGTATGAACCTTTTTGCTTCACTGACTGTAGTATCCCTTATAAGCCTACGTATACATAAGTTCCATCTCTAGTAGAGTCTAGAAGAAAAGAGGAATTTACCGTCTGGAACTTTTGCTGAGCTTGCCCATGCATATCCTGAAGTGCTGGCATCTGACTCTATACAAAGAATTAGCAAGTTGCCTGAGAAACCAGTATCGCAGGAAAATAAAACTGTCAATTGCTACGTATGCAAATATTAAAGCCTACTTGACCCAATCCTTGCATAGAAGATTGTCTGAGCTGTTGTTGTTGTGCAAGTAATTGCTGCTGATGTTGAGGCAACTGCATTAATTTTGACCTCTGCTGTTGGAGCTGTTGTTGCTGGATTTGTTGCTGAGGCGAAAGCACATTAACCATGCCCGTAGAGCGAGGAGAATTGGAATATGGTAAGGGAGATGTTGTGTTATCAAAGTTACCACCAGATGGCGATGCAGCTGATCTTGCCATAAATTGTGTTCCAGAAGCCTAATGACACTCAAAGACATGAACCTCCAAAGAAAATGATGCTAATAGAAGTAATAATTCACTAAATTTAGAGACAACAAACTAGTTGCTCACTAAACCTGCATCATTCCTTGACTATTGATGTTGTTTGATTGCCCATGTAATGCATTCTTGCCTGATGAAAGAAAATTGCGGACCCATATATAGCGCCAGAAAGCTATTAGTAATGGTAAAAAGAAATAGAGAAGAAAACAACCAGACGGATCAATGAAATACCTCCATCATTCATGATTAGCACATCGGCCAGATGTGGTGGAAGTGCAGTGGTTACCTGTCTCTGGTCTGGAGGCAGTCTTATTCCTTAAAACCACATGAGATGGAATTCAGCAAAACCAAAAGTTGCCTTCTTCAAGTCAAATGATTTGATAAAATTTTAATGGAAAATTTAAATATGTTACCTGCACCATCATTTACAGCTGCTCTAAGCATGTTCTCTTGCTCCTGAATCTTTGCAGCTTGACCTTTATCCATAGTTGGAATTATAGATGGCCCTTGACGAGTGCCAAAACCGTAGGCTTTACGGGTATCAGCTAAAACTTTCTCTGCATTTTCACAAGCTGCTGCAATCATGTCCATCCTCGCCTGGAAAACAACAATAATGCTATCTCAAACTCAGCAAAAAGCCTAAAAAGAGAAAATCACAAGAATGATCACACAATACTCACCTTTAACCTTTCAATTTGCATTGGTATTGGCAAATTCTGAACGCCTTGAAGCAACTGCTCTCTCTTAGCATTATTATCAGTTTCCATCTCCGGAAGTAATTTGGAAGACAACATAACCGGTAAAACTACAAACCCACAGATAAAAACTAAGCTAAACAAGTTCATCACACTCACAATTCAGTAAAACAAAAGAGAAAAAGACCATACTTGAAGCATTCATGGCATTGACATTCTTCGGAAGCACAACAAAAGCATTTGAAACTCTCTTCACTTCTTCCACAATGTTGAAAAGCTCTAGATTAACCATCGAATATTGCCCTAAAATATCCTGCCTGTAAATAAAACAAACCCAGTTACAAAAGTTCATAAACAATAACCCCAAATCATCAATTCCTAAAGACGAACCATTTGGGACTAGTGTTGGTTTGAGCATAAGCATCGAAATCTTCAAGGATCCGAGAAATGGCTTTGAACAAGCTAAGGGCTCGTGTCTTCAATGACTCCAGATTCAATTCCTTCTCCACTTTCTGATTTAGCTTCTCAACCACAGGAGGCGGTGGTTGCTGCGACTGCGTCGTCAAACCAACTCCACCCTCCATTGATACACAGAGCTCTCTTTACCCTAGTTCAATTAACTCACAATTAGGGTTTCATTAACATCAAAACGATTGAAATCTCAACTAGATTCCAATTCCTTCAACAATCACTCTCTAAGACAGTAGATTTTCGTTTTTCTGAATCTGAAATTTATAGATAAAGCCAATATCTTTGAATTTGATGAAAAAAAAACAAACTTTCGATTCGGAAAAGACAGAAACTTTCGATTGAAAAAAGATCACAACAGAAAAGCTTACGATTAGGAAACGAAACCAGACAAGGAACACGAAAGCGAGATTGGTCTTAACTCTTAAGTGCAAAAAGAGAAGAAGGCATGATTTGTAAGAATTATTGAAGATGAAAGAGAAAGACCGTTTGATAAATAGAACCGGGAAACAGAGCTTTACGTATTTATAACATACACTAACAAAACTTTTCAAAGTCACTAATTTTTTTTAAGAAAGCTTCAAAAAGTGTGAATGATCTATTCAAAATTTGATTTTGTTGATTTGGTTTGTCTGGGTATTCGGTTCTTCGATTTGATTTGGTTATTTCGGTTTTCAATTATAATGTTGGTAACTAGTAGATACCGACCAAAATTTGGTTGGTTCTTCAATTTGATTTGATTATTTTGGTTTTCAATTATAATGTTGGTAACTAATAGATACCGACCAAAATTTGATTTGATTCTAAAAATATAGGATCAAAAAATTAGTTTCGAAATAATATAAGTTTAGTTCCGAATGTTAGTTTTTTCAGAAAAAAACAAAAGTAATCAATACCCAAAAGAAATACAGTTATTTGTAACTAAAAGTAACCAAAGTATTTTTTGGATTTACTAATTTCGGTTTCTATTGAGTAGTTTTCAGTTCTCGAGATCGAGCCGAATCAAAAACCAGAGTTACCTAAGTTCGATTTTTCGGTTTCTGTTATTATGCCAAGGGATAGTTTGTATAAAGGATATCCAATTCTTGCGGTTGAATCATCTTCATACACATAGCTTGCTTAGCTCATGGAACATCATCCCACTTAGCCATTTTGGCTTCTATGTTTATACATAACTTGATGAACTCTTATACAATAAGAAAAGAAGAGTACTTTGATGACAAAAAAGAGAACAAAAGAATTTATTAACATTGTTTTGTTTGTTTTACATTGAATGAACAAATAACAAAGAATGATACAGCTAGAGTTTGTAGGAAGGGAAGGAGAAAGTGAGAGAGTTTCTCAACTTTTAGCTGCCATGGCGTTATCTTAGCAGCCTTCAAAATGTATGGCCGGAGAAAAAAATGTAAAGCTCTGTTTTTTTCACGATCATTAGAGTTTCTTTGATCGAGAAATTATGTATAGAAAAGAATTTAAAAACACAAAACATCTATTGAAGATATAGGAAAAATTGAACACGTATTGTGTGTTGTTGCAAAATTTACCAGAATTATTCACTGGTGGATCTCTTTTTCTTCTTCTTGGAACCAATTCAGAAATCTGTAGAGTTTTGTTTTCTTCTTGCTGTTTCTGAGAAAAAAATTGGTGAGTTTCTTCAATGAGATGTTTGATTATCATTCATCAAATCTCTCTCAGTTCAAATGGTGCATCTGTAAGAAAGATGAACAAATGTCAAACTACTAAAGAACAACACAACCTTTGAGAAGAGATTGAATTTTGATGCATCTTCAAAAGGGAAAAACTAATTTCAAATCAGTTTGAATCAGTGAGGAAGTTTTAGTTTGTTTACCTGGGCAAACAAGTATTCGTCGAACATTGACATTGAGCAAGGCAAGGAGTTGCTGCTAGAACCAAACCTGGTTTGGTTTATGTTGTTGTTGAAAGTAGAAGATCCAGGTTGTGATGCATCAAAGAATCCATTCATTTGATATTCTCTCTGGTTCACTGGAATATAAACCTGAGGAGGAGGCGGAGGAAGAAGCATCGTTTGCTGTTGTTGATTCAGATCATTCTGCAGATTGGGATTGTATGCTGCAATATTGTTATTGTCATTGTTATTAGTGAACTGCTGCTGCGAGTTTGTTTGCTGTTTCAGCTGTCCATTGTTTAGTTCATCAAGGAAGCTTGTTTCTTGACCAGATATTGTAATCTCAGGAGATTTCCCTGTTCCAAAGTAGCCTGGATAGCTCCCAAATGAAGAACTTGCAGAGCACTCGACTTCCCTTTTGAGTATATACAGAGATTTGGTTTAATATGTGATTCAGAGTATATGTTCCATTCGAGTTGGTATTTAACTAACCTCTGTGGGATTACTTTCTGTTCCTCGGTAACAACGTTGGTTGTGTTGCTATTTAGAATCCATGACATAGATTGAAGCTGTTGTTCTAAAGGAATCTGAATCCCATCTTGCATCTGAAAGTTTACAAGCCGGAATTACGATTTTGATTCTGTTTCAAATGAGATCTAAAGAAGAATCATTCTAGTAAATTACCGTGCATGTTGACCAATCTTTAACAAAGTTTGCGTTTTCTATTTGCATTGCTTGTTGCTGCTGCCTCAAATGTTCCTATAAGTAAAAAGCTTCTGAGTTTCTCATTTCTCAGATAAATTTGAAGTAACAAAAGGTTTTAAAGAAAGGATACCTTATGAGCACGCAATTGTTCAAGAGATTGCTTCATCGAAATTTCGAGCTGTCCTAAGTGTTCAACGTTGTTTAACTTCTCCGGATCGACCCAATTACTACAGATATATGAGACAGACAAGTATCAAAGCAAGAACATAGACAAAACAAAGAAACAAATAATAATCATCTCCAGAATGATTATTACTTTAATCTTCCATGTAACTCAGAAATCTGAGCTTGCAGCATCCTTGCTTGATTACTTAGGCCCTGAAACATATGGTTTTTATAAAGTTCTAAGCTTAAGCAAATCTAGGAGAAGGAAGAATAAGAAAAAGAGTCTTAAAGTTGATTGATTACCTCAACTGTTGAATTACTGAAACCAGAGAGAAAGAAAAAAGCAAACAAGAGTTCAATAAATTTCAAAAAGATTGTGAAGTTTTCTTGCAAAAGATTCAAGTTAAGAAAAAATGTTTCATATACTTACTTTGAGGCTATGAATTCGCGGATATTTACATTGTGATCCAACTTCTGGAAAGTTTTCTTCAAGATCTGAGCTTTCGAAAGAGAAAACAATTGAATCAGGGATTCTCAAAGATCAAAACTAAACAAAACTTCATTTGATTTGGGTGAAACAATTTACTTCAAGACTTTCGAACTTCCTGTTTCCAAAAATGCAAAAAACAATATTGTAAGAACAAGATCAAACATTGCTAATAAGGAAACATATAGATAAGAATCCAGATAAACACCAAACCTTTTCATTATTTCCTGTGGTGATATTTGAGCAAACTTTTCAATAACCTCTTTAAAACTACTGAAGAAAATCAAAACAAAACTATCACATTCAAACATTCAGACAACAAAACACAAACCCAACTCGTTAAAGAGATGCAATAATAGATTACCTTCGTCTACCAACACATAACCAAGGTTTGCCAGTAGGAGAAAACATAAGAAGAACAATATCAATATCACAAAGAATTGATAGCTCATTAGCCTTTTTTAAGATCCCATTTTTCCTTTTAGCAAATGTAGCTTGACGTCCATTTGTATTCTCCAACTTCTTTATCTTCAATTTTACCCTTCCCATCCTGTAATTTCCCAACTGAAAAACCTAAATTAGCTTCTTTTATCAGCTTTATATACACAAACTCTTCACTAGAATCCAATCATTCATCCAATTTCTTCTTTCTCCTCAATTCAAAACAACAATGAGAGCTTGATCATGATGAATCATTAACATATAAAGCTTCCCAGGATTGCAAGATACGATTTTTAATGAAACCCAGATCATGATTACAATCCTTAATCACTCTGAAGATATTGTGAAAACCTCTATTGGGTAAAGAAGAGGAAGAAGAAGAAGAAAAATGGAAACTGAAACTTACCCAAAGAGGCAAAATCAAACGCCGAGCTGATACTAACCATGAGCGAGATTATTAAAAGGACCTCTGGAGAAGAAGAAGAAGAAGAAGAAGAAGAAGCGTAGAAACGAAGAATCAAAAACCAGAGGTAGAAAAAGAAACAGAGAAAACGATAGCTGTTAACACCAGACTCTCCGAGAAAAACGGTCTTATGAAAGAGCTGCTTGAGAATAGGGATCTTACATGGATTGGAAGAAAAAAAAAAAAAAACGAGCGAAAACATTAATCATATTACGATGTCGTTTCATCGTTTATATTATTGAAATTACTATTTTACCCTTCCTTCATGGTTTTGTCAAGGTCTAGGCATTCGGGTAACCGATCGGTTAGCTGTTCGATTGTTTCACTTTGTTGGTTTTAAGGTTTAAGATCCATTCGATCATTGTTAAGGTTTGGTTCAGTTCAGTTTGGGATAGTATAATATTTAATCAATAGACGATTTCCTATGCAAAATACATGGTAATAGCACATGGTATATCGGAACTCTCTCTCATTTTCTAATTTTTCATTTGAGTCCAAACTATTTTCCGTACTTATATCATAATTTTTCAATTTAGTAGGATTTTGGAAATAGTTCAGAAAATAAATTTTAAGTTTTAAAATTCTCATATCATAACCTATTTTCCAAATTCACATCCTGTTTTGTAGCAGAAATTGTTTATGAAGTAAATCTAATTTTCTGAACAATCCGTTCTTAACCTGTATTTGTGCTTTTTCGTCTACTTTTTCGTTATGCCCATAACTAGATGATAATAAAGAGTTTTTAGTTTAAATGATTCGGTTGGATATGTTTTGATTCGAGTATAAACTTGATATCTTCATGACCGAGTTATATTTCGAGTTTGGTTTGAGTTCAATTATTAGCGGAAGCCGAAATAACTTCTAATAAAAATCATTTGGTTATTTCGATACATCCGAAATCTAAATAATTTGGTTAGATCGGCTTGGGTTTGAGTTCCATTTCGGTTATGGATTTATGCCCAGGTAGGTCTATCTACTAAGCTCGAAAAGTAAAAAAGATTGAACCTTTTTTTCTCCCCCGATGATGATTGCTCGGTGCTGGGTCTTTCCTCCGCCGTGTTTCTCCGCCATCAGAGTTAAATGTTTCGCCGGAGAAACTTCAGATACTGGAATTCTCTTCCGAGAGAAACTAATTTACCTTCAGGACCTTAACGTCGATCCTCACAAAGCTCTACGAGTAAACCCATCTCTCAGAGCTGCTCCAATCTCCTCCGTCGTCTCCGTCGAGACTCTTCTCTCTTCAACCGGACTTTCAAGACCTGCCGTTGGTCGAATTCTCGATATGTTTCCAGATTTGCTAACTTCTGATCCCGAATCCGATATTTCACCAGTTCTACGCTTCTTATCCGAAGAACTCTCAATTTCAGATGAAGATATTCCGAAATCGATAACTCGTTGTCCTCGATTGCTAATGTCATCTGTTGATTTTCAGCTTCGTCCGGCATTAAGGTTCCTCAAAAGCTTAGGATTCGTTGGACGCGACATGGTTACATCTCGAAACACGGTTTTGCTCGTATCTAACGTTGAGAGAACTCTGATTCCGAAGATTGAGTATCTTGAAGAAGAATTAGGGTTTACAAGAGAAGAAGTAGCTAAAATGGTGGTGAGATCTCCAGCATTGTTAACATACAGTGTTGAGAACAATTTGGCACCTAAAGTTGAGTTCTTTATGGAAGAGATGCGTTGTGATGTTAAGGAGCTGAAACGTTTTCCTCAGTACTTTTCTTTTAGCTTAGAGAGGAAAATAAAGCCAAGACATAGATTGCTTAAGGAACATGGGATTTTGATGCCATTGTCAGAGATGTTGAAGGTTAGTGATGGTCAGTTTAACAGTTGGCTTTTAGAGCTTCGTCTCAGGTCTTTTGAGAGAAGATGATTATGACAAAAGTGTAAGCTTTTCGTTTTTTTCTCTTCTGTAGATTAAGCTTTTTGTTTCAAGGTTAGGTTGAGGGAATGTTTTGTTAGATTATGTAATATGTGTAATTCAGAACCTAGATGAAGATTACTGCTTTGAAGGTTACACCAGAAAGAGGCTTTTAGCTGCAAATTTGATGAATTTGCAACAGTTAGTTTGGTTTTTGTGGATGATTACTTTTTCTTAGATCAGTGAATCAGTAATGATATGAATTTTGAATAGTTTCCATTGTTTCCAATCTTTCTCATTGAATCTGTTAGCTTATTTCATTATTTCTCTTTCACATGACTAGAGTATTGATTGATTCGAACAGATTTGAGGGAATGTTTTGTTAGATTATGTAATATGTGTAATTCAGAACCTAGATGAAGATTATTGCTTTGAAGGTTACATCAGAAAGAGGCTTATTGACTGCAAATTTGATGATTTTGCAACAGTTGGTTTGGTTTTTGTAGATGATCACATTTTTCATAGAACAGTGAACCAGTAATGTTATGATTATCCAGTCAAGTTCTGTCCATTGCTTTGAATCTTTCTCATTGATTCTGTTAAGCTTCTTTCATTATTTCTCTGCGACTTAGCAAGACAAGAGTATTGCTTTGTAAGGTTACATCAGAAAGAGACTTATTGACTGCAAAATTGATGACTTTGCCACAGTTTGTTTGGTTTTTGTACATGATCAGATTTTTCTTAGATCAGTGAATCAGTAATGTTATGAATTTTGAATAGTTTCCATTGCTTTCAATCTTTCTCATTGTTTCTCTGTAGCTTCTTTCATTTGTTTCTCTGTCACAAGACTAGATTGTTCATTGATTTGCTCAGTTTGAGTGTTTGGTATCCTCAGTAACATCAAATTCTCTCCTAAATTATCATCTGAATGATTCAGTATTCAAAGGTTATCATCTGATCTACTGGCTTTAATCTTTGGTAGACTCAATTAGTGGATTGTATTAGTTCAAGAGACAAAAGCAGTTTTATTTCAGATATGGTATAAAACACATAATACAACTATGGTATAGACAAAGAGTTAGGGAGGTCTAAGCGTTGCAAGTGGCACAGGTGCAGCCTTCACCACAAGTGCAGCCCTTTGCAGAAGTTTGGGTCTTGGGACAGGTGCAGGGGTTGCAGTCGCAGTGTTCACCACACGGACACACGGTGTGACCTTGTTCTCCACCAGATGCTGTTGCTCTCATCTTACACCTACATAGAATAAAACCCTGTTCCTAAGATATCACTACAACACAACAAATCCTGAAGCTGTTTCTATAAAGAACCAAAACCTGCAGGATTCACCACCGGGACAAGGAGAAGGACAACCACAACGATCGTTGCAGCCAGCCGTAGAGGTTCCTTTGCCTGTGTCTGCCATTTTGTTATCTTTCTGTTTTGCTAGCTCCTCTTACACATTCATATATAAAGACATTGAAGTAAAGACGTGGTAGAGGAATCTTGAAACCATGTGGCAGCTTCTACTTTAACCTTAGTTGTGACGAAGCCTCTAGAATTCAAACGTCCTACGTAACTCTCTTCTTTGCGGCGATTGTTTGGTTTTAGCTGTAAAAGTTGTGATGACCATACAAAATTTAAACATAACCCAAACTCATAATGTCAATTCCTCCTTTTGTAGTCAATGATTAGACTAATAAAACCAACTCCTGTGCATCAGTAAGGCTAAACTAGAGCCATGAATCAATCAACTCCTGTGCATCAGTAAGGCTAAATTCGTCATCATCTCTTTCAGGGTAATAGTCTGTTACGTAGGATCGATCACGATCAGCTTCAATCATCTCGATCAGCCTCAGATCCTCTTCATCGCAGACACGATAACCCTTTGCTGAACTGAATTTTACAAAGACAAAGGCCATTTTTGTATCAATTTACTTTGTTAAAAAGCCTATATATATATATATATATAGTAGTAATCGACGAATGGAAACTCTGCCACAAATGTGAGATCTGATCTTTCTTCTTTCAGCCTCTCTAGAGGAAGGCTTTAATAACAAACACAACAATTATGGAACGTTACTCAGTGAGCATTGTTACGACTTCAATCTGAAGTTGTGGTTCTAATAAGTAAAATGTTAACTAAATACGAAAATGGAAGGACCAATCGATTACTTGGGTTCATAATAATGGCCTCCGTCTGGAGCTAAGTAGAAGTAACTTGAAACATCCTATTAGAGTAAACAAAGAAGAAGAATAAAGAAAACAATTAAGAGTGGACAAAGTAATTTCTTTTATTAACAGGGTTTGGCATAAAATACAAATGAACGTACAATGTGCTGAATAGATTTGCAGGTTCCTGTGAGTAGTGAGTTGCAGAATTCCTTAAGTGCTCTCTGAAATATTAGGTAGCTTGAGACCCAAGATTTTTGAAAACAACTAAAAACTTGTTTAGACTTAATGTTTTACCTCCTCTAGTCGATCGCTCTCACGCAGTATTACATACTTGAGTGGACCCTCCTGGCAGCTAAGAGCCAAATACCTACCAATAATATTCTCTTGCTATGTCAAATTTCCTAATTAAGACATATGGAGCAAAATTTTCTCTATAACGTTTGGTGTTTGTACCTAAGAAAACGACCCTGAATTCTAGATCCAGACAAATTCAGGTACGCCATTTTATGACAACTCTGCAAATAACATCCAAATATAAAAATGATAATTTGAATGGAGGGAGAAGCTATACCAGAAAAAATTAAAAAAGGAATCATACCTGAACAAGAATTTGGGCCACTCTATCAGTTAGTGCCAAATCTTTGAGCGTTAGAGAAGTTAAGTTTGGGCAGCTGGTGACAAACTCTACTAAGGATGATGATCCTATTTCAGGCCCTAATTGATGTCACTCAACCAGTTAGCTTGAGCAAACCTGGAAGTAACAAAAAGGAAAGCTTCACAATGGAAAAGCTTTACATTTATAATCATGGATATCTAAGAGCAGGTGCTCTAATAAGCGGCATTTTCCTATCAGTGAGTTAAATAGCTCCTCAGCTGCGTCAAACCTGACACATGAATAATTAAATAACCTGAAAAATACGAAAGAATGTAGTGTAAGGAATTAGCAGAATTGAAAGTCGAGGGACATGATTAGTAACAGTCAAAAGCAAAAACAAGTTGACATTCCAAGATAACTTACGGTCCAACAATTTTTAGCTCAGTGATATTTGAACAAACCAACAATGCATTGCGTAATGAGTATCTGGCAGACAAGCTGAGATTGTAAAGCCGGAGGCTCCTCAAATGACTCCTAATTGAATAGAGAATTAGAGATAGAAAATCAATATACCATGTTAGAAGATTGAGTGCATATGCTATAATTTACTACAGTATTTGTCACACAAAAAAACCAGTCTAACCATTTTTTGTGTATGTTAGTCGTGATAAATATACACCATAATTCCATCACTTTCAAATGCATAATTGAAGGGAAAGAACAAGAACAAAAAGACATAAACAAAAGAAATTTTTCTTGATAGATTTCAAGGTATTTTCTACTGAATCAATAGCCATGAATAAGTGAGTTTTGAATATAAGAAGGCATAATGAGATTGTAAAGGGATGTTTACATTGTTCTAGTTCTATCCTATCTATAAATATTTTAACCCAGTTTCTTTACATATTTGTTCTTCAACCTTATTTCCACTACCTAAGTTCAAAAACTAAGCACATACCCGATAAAACCATGATTATCGACCAGCGGTAAAAAAGGATGTTCTGAACAGAAATGCACGAGAATAAGGTTGGCGAATACGAACAACTTTGAGGGATCTGCATGCATAAACAAAAACGGTGAAACAATTACATAGACCAAGCCAAAATAAAAGGCAATAAAGAGATGATATATGATCAGATACTTCTTCCATCTTGCTGGACTTGGTAGGTTTTATATTGGCAATTGGAAGAATGGAAACACATTGGTTGCACAAAATTTCACCTGAGTTTTGTTCCAGCCCGATGAATCATAGGACCTACAACTTTAGCATCAGCGTACTTAGTAGACATTTCCAGGTCAATGTGGGAGTAACAAATAGGGCTCATGGCACAGTTGTTGAACATGGTGCAGCACGCAGCTGCTTTCATCAGAGACTTCTTATCAAGCATCGAAAAAATCTGAATAACCAAATTTTAATACACTATAAGAAAAAACCGCTCAAGATAAAGATATCCTCAAAATCCATTTCCTCTTCGCAAAATACATAAGATCAGGCAATGAAAGAAAACCAAGAAACATCGTCTCTAAGTTCAATCAACACATTCACAAAGACAGAGCACAATTTCCATAAAAAATTTCCGATGTATGGCTTGTTACCTTGACGGTGAGGTCTGAAGGGAGGAACCACGAGGTGGCATTGTGAGCACAAGCTCTTTTCCGGGAGTATTGTTTAAGAAGCGATGCGAATTTGAGAGCGCGATTAACGAGATGATCCCGAACGAGTTCATCAGAAACGGAAGCAAGAGCTTTATCCAAAACTTTACCGAAGGAGGAGCAATCGAAGATGGGAGAGGAATCTGGCAATGTAAGAAGCGATAAGACAAATGCGTTGGCGTCGCTCTGGTTGGAGTTGAGAACAGTACGGACTGAGCTAGGGCTTTGAGTAGGATTTGGAGAATCCATGGAACCGAACTTTGAAAGAGGAATTGGCCGAGAAGTTCTAAGAAGTCCAAGAAATCTTGGCGGATTATCGATTCTCCGGCGAACCTCCTAGACGGAGAATGCGAAAGATTCAGATAACGACGAAAGTAATGAGAAGTGAGACGATCGGAGAAAGAAAAACGAAAAGAGGCGCGACATGAGCAGAGTGATTGGAAACAATGACTGAAATGCCCTCTTATAAGAGAACAAATTCATAAATGCCACTCCTCTATTTTCTTTTTCTTTTTCAAATTCTTTTTTATAAAAAAACTGATTTTAAAGATAATAAAATTATTAAAATTGAGTTTATTTATAGACCCAACCAGTGATGATTTGACCCTACTAAACTTAAACCGATCCAAGTTAAAATTCCTAATTTCTACTTTTTCGTTTCCTATATTAATTTGTGCGTAAATGAAAAAGACAGAGTCTTCCGATCCTTTCCAGTGATTTCAAATTCTGAAGCCATTGTTCATCCATCGATGATGTGGGATCCCCATTCATTCCTAGATTCCCGTCATTACGGATGTCCCTACCTAACTACATGGTAGTGGTGATGATGCTACTGGAGAAAGAGGAGAGAGTAGTAACGAAGAAGAATATATCAATTAGGTACATTTAAAACAACTGAGACAATTGTGTATTGTTCTATGGTTTTGTAAAATTGTATTTCAATTTGGTCCAACATGTATCATTGTGAATCTAAGTTCGGTCTAAGTGATCCAATCAACACAACTGTAAATGTTTAAAATATTTAACTTTAAAGGTCTAAAATATTTTAATGTCCAATTTGTCCAACAAATACATTTGTTAAGATATGTTTAGTCCAATATATACAATTGTTAAGGTATTTTTAGTCCAAGTTTTACAACTATAAACAAAATAACATTTTCTCTTAATTTACATAATTAAGAACAAAATTTTTAAATTGACAAGAAAATAAAGAGATCGGTCTTGTCTTTCTTCTTCTTCCTCTCTCTCCTCAATGTTTCTCTCACTCCTCTCTAAAATAAAAGAAATCGACAAAAAAAATGAGGGCAAACATTCTACTTAAATGAATTGGTTTTTCATTCAAGATGAAATAGTAATAAAACATTATAATTGACAATTAGAAAAAAGAGTGACAAATGTGATTATATTTTTTGTTAAGTTTGATGATGTGTATTATTGTTTTAATATGGTTGGATAATGTATCAACTTTAAAAAACTCTAAAATACTGATGTGTCGCATTCTAGAAAGATATCTTCTCTTTTGTAGTACTTTAAAACCATTCCCTGACGTTATTTCTTTTTATTTTATTTTAAATTTCATAAATGTTCCTCTTATTGATTTTTTTTTTGTTCTTGTGGGAAAAGATGTAAAAAGAAATTAAAGTTGTGGTTGAATTCAAAATTACACTCTAAACTTTTTAAAATGTTGAAAATGGTTGAGAAAAACTCTTTAACATTTTCAAAATGTGGTTGAATTTAATTACAAAATTTTGTTGTTTTAATTTTAAATCGTAAATTCCTGTCGATTAAGTCATTTTTACCATGTTTTAAACCAAACTTTATAAACCTTTTAACTATTTTGAATGCACATTGTTGGATTGTTTCAGAAAGTCATGATGGTTCTTGTAAAATATGAAAATGCTACAAAAGTAACTTGTTAAATTTTCAGTTATTTATTTCGTCAAATTCTGACCTAAAGGCAAATTCATACTCGTTGCTACTCTTGATAGTAGATAGTACCTTTGTAAGTCAAACTTCTCGTTGGCGAAGTTTAATGGTCTAGTTACTTGTTGGACCAGGTAGAAGAAATTTAGATATTCCCTTTTTGTCAATATTGGACTAACTGGTCGATCAATTATCTAAGTAACTATGTAATATAGGCAGTAGACCTCGATTACTGGATGTACAAATGCACTTGCCTTTTGTAGATTTACCACATACCACTAAATTAAAAATCACTTGCGAAATCAAGATATTCAGAAGCAGCAAAGACAAGACTAGACTGAACAAACAGAGTAAAGCTTGAATAATCTTCACCTATTTAAGATTATAGATTTAGATGTATTCAATGGCTCTTCTTGACATCAAGATTAGCCAAATCTCATGATTCATTTAGTTGACTCATAGATCCGTTGAATCGGCTAAAAAAAAGTCTTTGAATGATTTAAAATTCCCAATACATATGATGTTTATGTTGAACCAGGACCGACCCAACCTAAAAATTACCAACCCGCACAATTTTGTAGATGAACAAAACTTCAACCAACTATATTAGGTGCTAAAGCGCTAACTTTATGAGATTTACTTCAGGGCCATTGAACTAGACTATCCGGCAAAAAAAATATTGAAAGATAAAGTCCAACTGAATTCGTTTGTCCTCAAAACACCAAAACAAAAAACATAAGACAATTGAAAAAAAACAAAGTTGTGATGCAATTTGTCATTCTGCCTCTGAATCAGAAGAAGTATAGTCACCATCATCATCATCACTATCATGACCATATCTACATAGAGGACACGTAGCACAAATCTCCAACCACTTACTCACACACTCAAAGTGAAACTTGTGTTTACATGGCAACTCCATTACCACATTACCTTTGCACCATTCTTCAAAACATATCACACATACTCCTTTCTCCACGATTGCTACACGTTTCAACATCTCCATCGTCAGTTTTGGCTTGTATGTTTGACTCGACACGATCGACTCTTGTGTTGATGTCGATGTTTGAACCCTCGATGTTGATGTAGGCCTTCTTACAATATTACTTGATGATTCTGGTTCGATCTCTGGTGTTGTTGATGTTCTTACATTACTTGATGATGATTCTGGTTCGATCTCTGGTGTTGTTGATGTTCTTACATTACTTGATGATGATTCTGGTTCGATCTCTGGTCTTGTTGATGTTCTTACATTACTTGATGATGATGTTAAAACTTGCAGATAACTTCGTGACCACGTCTCAACCCTCCTCGATGTGGCCTACAGCACCACAAAACTATCATGTTTCTCAATTTGTTTAATATTAGTCTAATAAAGAGATATGGCTCTGATACGATAAAGAGATTTGAGAAAAGGTTGTCTATAAGTATTTATACAAGCATGTGAATTAACCTAAAATCCAAAAAAAATCGAATATAGAATATTCTCTAATTACATATATCTTAATACAATGTATATATATTATATGCTAACAATGAACATATACAAACACTTTATGTTAGTGGTGGACTTAAACGAACTCAATACCAATTGCAAAGTCTCTAAACAAACCCTAATATGACGGTAAGTAAAAAGTCTGAATCCAAAACGACACTTTATGTTAGTGGTAGACTTGAACGAACTCAATACTAATTGTAAAGTTTCTAAAAAATCCTAATATGGCTGCAAGTAAAAAGTCGGAATCCTAAACGAGTTTGGACAGTTCGTCAATAAGAAAAATATGAAAACTTACCGGATCAAATCTCACCAACACCAACTGAGGAGAATTCGGGCGCATATTAATGTCACAAAAAGAGGAATACTCGAAAGGAAAAGACATCGGATTGAAAAACACTAAAACCTACAACAAAGAGAACGATTTAGAATTAAGAATTATTCAGCTCTATAGTGATTAGATCTTTTACCAATTTTTATTGGAAAAACTATATATGATACAATCCAAATAACATAATACAAAGAAAGCAACCTAAGAGAGAATCATGGATTTGTGAAATCGATTCAGGATTGAAGGATGTCTAGATCCTAATTAAAGCCACCCAAAGAAGGAAAAATAAAACAATGTTGATAACACTTTTGTGAATCGCCTGTGTATAAAGTGAGAGGCAGATAGGTCATATCAATCTAAAATGAGAAGGTGCATATACTTCATGAGAACCCTAGAGAAAATTATAGTTTTGAATTTGAATTACTGTTTTGCTAATTTTTAGATTAATTTGTTTCGAAATTCATCTAACAAACACATAAATCTGTTTTAAAAGATTTGTTTTAGATTTTAAAAACGAATTTTAAGTGAAAATTCAATATTTATCTAGTTTATTTACAATTAAAATTTGTATTATCATTCAAAATACTAAACAACATAAATAAAATTTTTTATGGTAACAATTATTTATTGATTACGGTGCCTTTTCTAAATAATAAAATAAACATAAATTAGGATTATACACCAGTTATAGCGCATAATTTGATTAGTTTTTAACTCGTGTTCAGGTTCTTAGACCCGTATTTATATTATAGAATTTTGGTTTTGAGATATTATTTCAGAGACTCAAAACCCAAACTAAAATTGATCCGAAATAAAGAAACTAAACCCAACAAAATAGCCAAGTGGGTTATAAATCTATGTACCTAAATTTTTTTAACTTCGAATTTTTATATTAAATTACTAGAACACAAATATGATCTATATTGAATTGAACCTTATTTGAAAAACCGAATTATAAGAATTGAATCCAAAAAATAGCAGAACCGATCTTAAATCTATATATCCAGAAAACTGAATCAAAACCCAAACCCATAACTAAATTTATACTCGATATATTTTTGTTAAATTTTAGCTTTTTTAAAATAAAAAATTCTACTAAATTTTTATATCAAAATTTATAACAAAATCTGGCTTATGTCTATTTTTAAAGGCAATTATGAATCATATGTTAATTTATACTATAGTTTCATGTTCAATGAAAGTATCTTCCATTTTCAATTGAGCTATAACATATATATCATAAATCATCCAATATAAATTATTGTTACACACCATATACAGTATTTTCTTTGACCAAAATAATTCATGATCGATTTTCTTTGACATAAAATTTTGATTCATGATTCATAAATTTATTTAGGTGTTTAAATTATTCTATATTGATCAGTACAATAGTACAAATATTAGCTCAACATATTTTTAGACGATTATTGCCCTGATTTATATGTAAGAATCATATAAATCAATATTCTTTTTTTTGGGGGTAGAAATATAAATCAATATTCATTAAATAAACATAGAATATATTTGAATTTAAATAAACTTTTCGAATAACACATTCATAATTTTTTATTACATCATAATACTCTCTCTTTGACCAATAGATAAATTCGGTTCTAGAGCCCGTGAAATTAGAAACGGAAATTAAAAAGTAGGAAACTCGATCTCATCTCCACATTTTCCATGAGGGAAAACCGGACATTCAATTAAACCGGAAGCAGACCGGTCAACACAAAGGTAAACTTGGTACAATTGGCTATTTCCAGATCCATTTGTGTTACATTCAATCCAAGGAGTGAAACCTATTGACTCTTTTATCGAATCTCTAATACTCTCCAAACTGTAAGATTTTCCATCTGGATTAATACCTGTACATGAGATTATAAACCAATAATTAGACCATGAGATCTAAACCGGGAATTAAAAGTCAAAATTTAAAGCGTACCGGCTTTTGTTAGAGCTCCAAGGAGATTGGTTTTCTGTTTAAGGTTAAGAGCGGTTTGGAAATATTGATGTTGATCAATAACCGATTCAGAGCAAGTTCCATGCTTCTCCCATTCATGTTCCCAAAAGGCCTCACCTGAACCGCTTGGACAAGCCAGAGTTGGCCAGCTCTTCTTCATTGAACTGATCAGATCCGATATCTGTACCAACCAAACCAAACCAAACCGGTTATGTTCCAACACTTTAGAAGTTTAAAGTGAGTTCAAACTGACCAGTCAAACAAGTTCAGATCTTATGAACTAGCCTAAACATAGTATTCGAAACCCGAATCTAATCCAAGTTAAAGTAACCAAACTAAACCTAAATTTGACAAAATATTCAAATAGATTCTAGAACTAAGTATAAAAAACCGAATATGAACCAGAATCCGAATTCGAATGAGTATGCAGTATTTTGGACTTTTTTTTTGTCAACCTTACTCGTTCATTTTACTAATGGATCGACAAAGACCCAATCCATAGCGAAATTGCTCCCACTAGAGCTGGCGGGATTTAAACCCTTACCTGGTGACAAGGTAGATTAGGGGCAAACTAACTGAACCACCTGCTTTTGCCGGTATTTTGGACTTTTTAGATTTTCTTTTCTAATTAAAATTGAATTTTGTAAAAGTTAAGGTAATAATATTGGTATTTGAACTCTACCCAATAAATAAAAATACCAGAAATTGATCATAACGCAATGGAACTGAAAATTCAAAACAGCCAACCCGAACCCAAATAGATACCCAAATATCCACACAATAATAAAATGAACTATTTTTTGACTGAAAATCCATCAAACCATACAAAAATAAACATATTTAACCGATTATTACCGTAGAACTTTCGAATGGTTTAGTGGCATCACAGTTAGATGGATAAGTACCATCTTCATAATTAGGCCAAAGACCATGAATACCAAAATCAGCAGCTGGTTTGCCTGTTGTTGGATAACAACAACTCTTCTGTGTGTCACAGTATGATCCTGGCCACTTCACAAATCAAATGTAAAAACATTAATATCAGAACATAAATTAATTACAAACATTCTTAAATTGGTAATGGTTTAGTTACTTGTTGGACGAAGTAGAAGAAATCGAAATCTTCAGAAGCAACGAAGATAGAAGAAGGCAAGATTAGAACAAGACTGATCAAACACAATGAAGCTTGAAGAATCTTCATCTTTCAAAACTGAAACAGCTGTTTTGTTTTGTTTTGTCTTTTTGAGAAGATTTGTAGTGAAGAAGTTATGAGATTGAGTGAATATTTATAAAGGGAAATAGAATCAAAGGAATGTGAACAGAGATTTCAGTTTCCTAGTTTGTTTTATTAATGTAATGACGAATATATTGAAACGAATCTTTAGAGTTTTGTGG
This sequence comes from Lepidium aucheri, assembly GCA_900406435.1. NCBI lineage: Eukaryota > Viridiplantae > Streptophyta > Magnoliopsida > Brassicales > Brassicaceae > Lepidium > Lepidium aucheri. The sequence goes on along the minus strand of OVBA01002235.1, from coordinate 9,509 downwards.
TATATACTTATTTATGATGAGTGTTTTTGTATATTTACGAGATTTTGTTTCTAATTTTCTATTTTTTTTTGGATTTTGATAGATGAGATTAAGTGTGGACATAGTTGTATTTTTAAAATTGAAGTCCGAGCGTTCACACTTGTTGGTGAGAAGGTTCTTTTTGTATGCTCGTAACGCTCCAATAATTGTTCTAATTATGTTTTTATGGAAGCCTAATTATTGTAAGTTATGTAACCTAACGGCAAATATCAATATGGGCTACAATGGTCTGCCTATTAGCCGAATTCTTACATAAATTTTGTAGATGGTAAGACTTGATCTCTGGTTGTGCATGTACACATGTCATCAGTCACTAAACTAAAGGTCACTTTAGTTTTAGTTGATGTTATAGAAATTTCATATGTATTAAAAACGTTGATTAGTTTAGTTTTTCTAAATAAAATATATTTTATCACGAATTTTAAAATAATTTAGTCAGTCACAAACTAATCTACAAAATTCAAAAAGTCAAAAATACTAAAAACAATATAAATTTTGCATAAAAATCTTAAAACATCAACTAATCTTTGATTAACATTTCATTATGAATTGAGTATTTGATTAACATTTCATTATGAATTGAGTCTCCTTAATAGTTTAACATCAAATGTATTTAGTGTTTTGTATGAAATTTGTTTGAACTTCGGCATTTTACCCAAAAATCAAACACGAATATGAATCTGACCCGAATAAAATGAATCTGAATAGTAATTAGATTTATGTACACAAAAAAACTAAATTTGAACTTAAACTAAAACTGAATCAAGAATAGATATCTGATGTATAAATTTTGGCAAGATATTTTTCGAGTGAAAAAAATATATTTCTATTTAGTCTATATTAAATTTCAATTTTTATATAAATTTGGATTAAAAAAATACTTGAACCCACATTTAATCTATAGTCGAACTAAGTTCGGTCTAAAAAATAAAAATATTTGAATAGATCTTAGTCAATGAAATCGAAAACTCGAATGACTCGACTTATTGTTATATAGTTAGCTAGAATTATAAGTTAATTCAGCGTCATTTGAAAATGAAGTAACTCAATTAAAATTCAAACACGACAAATATTGGTAAGAAGCCATTGCCGACATGGCATGCTCTCATAGAACAAGTGTTTTAAAAGTAGACAATAGCAAAACTGATGCTTTCTTATTAATGATGTTGATGTAATGTTGTGTTAAATTGATCACACTAGTTCACATACAAATCCACAATCTACATAGATAATTTGTGTCTATTGAATGTAGAAACATGAGTATTTACTATGTTGTATTGAGGCCGATTGGTAAAGACTACACTTTTTAGTTTTTTACAGAAGGATTTTGGTTGTAGGGTTTTTGGTTGTAGACTTTTTTGCTGTAGGTTTTTTTGTTGTAGAAATTTGTATTTGTAAAGTTCATAAATTTTGGCTATAGGTTTTTGTCTTTCTACAGCCAAAAACATTCTACAAATAAAAAATTGGCTTTCAAGAGCAATGAAAGCCAAAAATAAATTTAAACCATGATTAGTTCAATTTAAATACTCTGGAAAGATTTTTGTTGTGCAAGCAACCAAAACCATTACCAATCACACTCATTGTTGTTGATACGTCACCTAAAATTATTGATGAAATTTAATCCAAAAATTCGAGATGAAATTTAATCTGAAAATTTGAGATGAAATTGCACGTCATAAAATATCGAATCTCAAGAAATTAAAGAAGAATGTAGAAAAAAGAAGATCTTCTAGAATTAATACGTATAAAAGAAATATTATCGAATACACGAACACTAAAACCTATAACAAATAAGTATTAGAATATAGTTTTCCAACTCAAAACCAATTGACAATGATTAGAATGGTCCATATCTTATATATACTAGAGAGAATCCTTCCAACTTCCGATATGAGATATTATTCCGTAATAATAAAGCTAATTAGAATCAAGAACAATTTGGCTCCTTACGGATTAGATCTTGTTAGTTTTCGCAATAATAGTTAACATAGTAAACATTGATACCGCCATTAAAGCTCTCAAAATTGAGAGTCTCATTTATCCAACTGACAAATCGGGTCAGGACCCGATTAGAAAATAAATGAACAATAATAACCCGACCCGACTAACCGGAATTTAATAAATGAGGTATAAAAACTCGTAAAAGGCGCCACAACGACCATTTTTTTTTTTCCATTTTTTTTCGCTTTTATTTCTCTTTTTTCTTCTTCTTTTCTCACATTACCGAGAAAACCACATCGGAGACTGAGGGCGGCGACGAGCTTCACCGCCGCTGATTTACGGCAGCCCTCTCAATCTCCATTATTCTCGGTTTTAACCAAAAAAAAAGAAGAAAATCCGAAAATTCACAAAAATATATAAATATTATTTGATTCTAAATTTGAAATTCTTTCAGATCTTTATGATTTGTTGTTCATTCTCGTGGCGGTTTCTGAATTGTTGATGCGACGATCTCAAACCCGTTCTAGGGTTAAGAGTAGTAGTAAATCAAGTAATATGGATCCTATTAAGTTTCAGATCCGTTCTGGAAATCGAGCTTCGTCTTCTTTATCGACATACACGCTCTCGAAATCGAATGCTAAACATGCGAAATCAAATTTCATTTTAACTGTTGCTTTCATTGCGTTTGTTTTGGGAGTTCTCTTAATTTGCTATTCAATTTTGTTCTCCGGTGGTAATTTGAGAGGATCGCTTCGTTATAGTGTTGTGATTGATGGTGGAAGTACAGGGACACGAATTCATGTGTTTGGGTATCGGATTGAGTCGGGTAAACCTGTTTTTGAATTCAGAAGAGCTAATTACGCTAGTTTGAAATTGCATCCGGGTTTGTCGGCGTTTGCTGATAATCCTGATGGAGCTAGTGTTTCATTGATGGAGCTGATAGAGTTTGCGAAAAGTAGAATTCCGAAAGGAATGTGGATGGAGACTGAAGTAAGGTTAATGGCGACGGCGGGAATGAGATTGCTTGAATTACCTGCTCAAGAAGAGATTCTTCAAGTTACCAGAAAAGTTCTTAAATCTTCAGGATTCATGTTTCGAGATGAATGGGCTTCTGTTATCTCTGGTGAGTTTAGTTTTGAAGTTAGATTGATGAACAATCTACAAATGCAGTAGTTTGATTTCAGAGTTTGTTTCTCTTGTATCAGTATCTTAGCTAAATGTATTTTTGTTTCAATCCATCAGTGATTAAGGAGCTAATAATTGGATATTAAATTTCCAGGATCTGATGAAGGTGTATATGCATGGGTTGTTGCAAACTTTGCTCTTGGTTCACTTGGTGGTGATCCTCTTAAAACATCTGGAATTGTTGAACTTGGTGGAGCTTCTGCTCAGGTTTAGCTTTCTGTCCTGTGAGATTATTGAAGGATATAAGAACCATTTGTGAGACTTACAATTGAGTTAAAAACTGGTTCGTTGTATGTCTTTTTAGGTGACATTCGTGTCTAATGAGCCAATGCCTCCTGAGTTCTCACGTACAGTATCATTTGGAAATGTTTCATACAATCTGTACAGTCACAGCTTCCTTCATTTTGGGCAGGTAATTTCTATTGAGCAGTAGGTGTATTTGGAATAGAATTCGCAAGCTTGCTGTAGTTAGATTATCGATTAGTGTAAGCTTAATCCAATTAACCAAACAATCGTCTTCTCAACTGTTAGTTCTGATGTTTTGCTTCCCTTTCTATAATCTTTAGAAGCAAGGATTTTATATTTTGTTAATGTCCTTGATGTTTTAGAACTTTTATCCATTGTAGAATGCTGCGCATGATAAGTTATGGGGTTCACTTCTCTCAAGAGAACATAATTCAGGTAAGCAGTTGATGATTCTATTAGTACAATATATCGATCATCAAATTACCGATTGAAGTTTCTAAAGTTATCTGATTAAGTCAATAACAAACTTTTTTTTTCCTTCCCACTCATACGATGTTTTGTTTCTTGAAGCTGTGGAACCTACTCCGAAAAGAATATTCACAGATCCTTGTGCTCCAAAAGGGTACAGCCTCGACACAAACACACAGAAACATTTATCTGGACTTGTAGCTGAAGAAAGTGGTTTCTCAAACTCTTTTCATGCTGGGGGTAATTACTCAGAGTGTCGATCAGCTGCACTAACAATCTTGCAAGAAGGAAACGGTAGAGTATATTATTAATTGATATCACTGGATTTTCACATTCCTTGGATTATTTTCTTTATTGTTTCTAATAGATACAAACATCGACTTTTGAGTGCAGAGAAATGCTCGTATCAGCATTGTTCTATTGGATCAGCTTTCACGCCTAAGCTTCGAGGAAGATTTTTAGCTACAGAAAATTTCTTTTACACCTCTAAGGTACTTAAATCCTACAATACAATGTCCTTTCATACGGTTTCTGGAGAATGTTGTGAACATATATTTTCGGTCTCTCGTACCAGTTTTTCGGATTGGGAGAGAAAGCGTGGTTGTCTAATATGATTTCAGCTGGAGAGAGATTCTGTAGTGAAGATTGGTCGAAGTTGAGATTAAAAGACCCGTCACTTGAAGAAGAGGACCTTCTTCGGTATTGTTTCTCATCAGCTTATATTGTGTCATTGCTTCACGATACTCTAGGCATTCCTCTTGATGATGAAAGGTATGTATGTTAATAAACATAAGAACCTTTACCTCAGACTTACATCAAAGATTCATCATTCTCATCATAAACATGGTTCAAATCATAAACCTTGTTTGTCTTTCTCTTGCCAGAATTGAATTTGCGAATCAAGCAGGGGAGATACCACTCGATTGGGCTTTAGGTGCATTCATACTACAAACTGCAACAGAGACCTCTCAACATACAGCCTCTGGTAATCTCCATTGGTCTCATGCTCTCAAAAATGACTCGAAGACTCGCTATATCATTGGGATACCAATCGTTATCATAATCTTGATATGTTTGGTATCTAAATGGCGAAAACCGCAGCTGAAAACGATTTACGACCTTGAAAAAGGTCGATACATAGTAACCCGGATTAAATGATCTCGGTTTGAACCGGTTTTTTGCAAGATCCTTGCCTCCAACAAAGCTTGTCAATGTGAAGTTTATGAGCTTTAGAGCAACATCCGAGTGATGTTTATATTTATGCCAACAGGAACGGCTTAGAAACTTCCACTTGCATGAACTCTTGAGAGGGTAGGAGAGGAAACTCGTACATTGTATGAGGGTATATGAGTATATTCGATTTTTAGGAGGGCTTTGTTAAGCAATGAAGTGTTCTTAATTAGATTATTATCATCTGTATTATCAAAACATTAACTATCTTTGATAATATAGTTTTTGTTTCTTATATATACGACAAGTCTTCAATTTGTCTTTTTAGATATCGATTAACTCATTTATTCATTTTTTACTTGTCTATAAATTATATAAAAAAATCATTATTCGTTGACTAAAATGACCTCTTGCTTTTATAAATCTGTAAAGTTTTAAGTTACTTAACCATCTAATTCATGATTTTATGCTACTTACACGACAATTATTCTCTCACTTTTAATATCAATTTTATACTATAAGCTTAATCATTTTGAATAATGAATTTTACTGAACAACTAGATCACGTATTGTCCAATCATTATAAACAAAAATGTTTATAAATAAATTATTCATTAGGAAAATAAAATAAAATTAGACCAATTATTGTTAACAACTAAAATGTTATCCGACAGGGAACACGTCGTTGTTACAGCGCGGCAAAAATGTACGAAATACCGTAAGTACCCTTATGAAATTTGCGTAACTACAATATTACTTTAGTCAACGACCATTAAACTTTTTTCCTTACACGTCGTTGTTAGTATTTTGGTATTTCTTCGGCTATAAAAAGCGATTTCTCTATTTGCTCGATGTGCGGGAAATTCTTGTGAAGATTTTTCGATCTGCCTCAGAAAATTTTCTGGGGAGCAGTCGAAGTTTTTCTCGTCTCTTTGTTTAATGTTTCTCCAGATTTTTTGCTCTTAAATCAGAGACGAGAAACGCTGTAATCATCAGGTGAGTTTTTCTTCGATTTTGTATCTTAATCTGAAAATTTGAATTGTTGTTTTCTGATTCTTGTCTTCGATTTTGTGTTATGTGGTTACGAATTTGAATCGAAGTGTTCGATTAGGTTTTATATGATTTTGATTTTGTTGGGGTTTTCATTTGGATTTTGTTCGATTTTCGTGGAATAGTTTGGAGGAAATGACAGGTTTATCAACTGAGATGAGTAGTCACATGGTTGTAAATGTGGATGGATTGAGGCGTCCGGTGCCGTTGACGCCGGTTAATGCGGAGGTTGATGAGATAAAATCAGAGTCGCCGATGGTTAATGATAAGGCGATTGATATATCTGATGATGAGAATGAACCGCTCATTGTTTCTGCGGAATGTCGTATTTGTTCGGATGATTGTCCTATTGAGAATCTTGAGAGCCCTTGTGCTTGTAGTGGCAGCCTAAAGGTAGCTTTCATTGTCTAGTTTAGAGGAAAACTATTGCTTCTGAAACATATGGTCTCTGATACATTCTAATCAAGTTCTGATAAATTTGTTTCAGAATAATTGATTGCTAACAAATTTTTGTTATGTTCAACCAGTATGCTCATAGAAAATGTGTTCAGCGTTGGTGCAATGAAAAGGGAAACATTATATGCGAGATTTGTCATCAGGTATGTTACTTTTTGCTGTAATATTTAGGATTGTGTTCTTGAATGATATCTGTGTATTGCATGTTGATAAAAAACTAAAGTGTTCTTAGGAAGTCAATCTGACTATGCATATGTTTTTGATAGATGAATGTAGTTTAGTACAAATGTAGCACACATTAGGTTATGTCTCTTGATAAATGAATGATTTAACATCACGCATTGCATTTTAGTAGGCGAATTGTCGCTTTTGAGGCATGAACTGGTTTAGATTTGGATAAGTATTGCTCTCACAAGTTTTATAACAAATGCATTAGGTGTATCTGAATGTTCAATTGCAAATATATCACCAAGTTCCAAATATTCTCTCTGTAGATATTCGAATATAATCTGATAAGGGTTTTTCAATATCTGATGGTCTTGAATTCCTCTTGCTAGCCTTACCAACCTGGATATACCGCTCCACCACCTCCTATTCAGCCTGAAGACACCATGATTGACATTGGGTAGGGCTATTTCTGCTTCCATCTCCTCTTAATTTATTTGAGGTTGGTTATATTTGTTTCTGACATATGCAAGATCGTTGCAGTGGAGGATGGACAATCTCAGGTTTGGATTTGCATGATCCTCGGCTCCTTGCCATTGCAGAAGCTGAACGTCGGTATTTAGAGTCTGATTATGTGGAATATACAGCTTCAAACGCCAGTGGGGCTGCATTTTGTCGCTCAGCTGCTTTAATTGTAAGCCATAAAGCTTTTAGGCAAATTTTATGAAGTGTCAACAACCCCTCGGTAGTGAATAAACACATTTGTTTTTTCACAGTTAATGGCTCTTCTTCTCTTACGTCACGCACTGACCATAACAGACGATGCTGCTGATGGAGAAGAAGATGATCCATCTTCAATACTATCTGTAAGCTGTTTTTTGGACTCAGAGCAATTCATACATAAAAGTATTGCAAGTTCTAACACTAAACCGCAAAATCATCTGATTCTTATCGTAGCTTGTCTTGCTCCGAGCTGCTGGGTTTCTTCTTCCATGCTATATCATGGCTTGGGCCATTAGTATTCTACATCGCCGAAGACAAAGACAGGTTAGTATAAGAACTCGTACAAGGATCTGCCTTTACAAACTCTCTTTTCTCTGTCGTGAGAATCAAACTGAAACATAAGTATTGACTTAATGGAACACGAAACAGGAAGCTGCAGCTTTGGCTACACAGTTTGCATTGGTCCTCCAGTCAGGTCAACCTCGAACAGTTCACTTCACAGTAGCACCAGGACCATCATCATCCTCTACTCATGCGACTACATCTACACAAGAACATGACGATCCTGTCTAAATAACTCTGTTCTAGTACCATAAACATGGAGCCATAACAAGGTACAATATGAACCAAATGAAATTTTTTTGACATTTGTAGATTTAGAAATGTCAATATTTTTTTTTGCTCAAATTTGTAAATTCTGTTTTACTACTTTTTCAAATAATTGTCTTAAATTTTGAATGTATCTTGTAAACAATTTGACTATTGGATATATAAGAATGCAAAAGATTTATGAACAAAATTTCTAAATCCATCAAAATCAAGCTACAATAAACTCTACTTAGCTTGTGAATCATTTTGATCTTGTTCAACATTCCCACGACTAGAACAGTGCTTACATGTCATAACAGGTGGAGTTATATGCAAAACCTGATCAATCCTCTTCTCAATCCAAGCCAATCTCCTCTCAAAGCTCAACACACCTCTATGCATATTTCTCACATCAATCTCTGCGACCTTAGCACAAACCCGCAAAAGAATGTAGTAATCCGCATGAGCTCCATATACGTATGCTCCATCTTCTTTCTTCCTCACATATTGCAGATAATCTAATCTCTTTACCTTCACACGTGGTGGTATGTAAGAGAACAAGTTCTCTCCCATGTCTGCAATTAGTGTTTTAATCTTGCTCTCTATTGATTTCTCTTCTTCATGATGATTCTTTGGTGATGATGAAACTTGGTGTTCTGAAGAGGATGATGAACCAGTATCCATTGATACGTTTTCGTTTCTCCTTGAACTACTACATGCATTGTTTCCATTGCTAAAGTTTCCATCATCCAATGAAAGGTGGTGAATTGATATATCATCTTCCGAGTCTCTTTCCCTCTTGGATGGAGTCATAAACCGATCAGATTCCTACCAAAATGCATGCGAAAGAGATTAAGATCTTCAGATTATCAATCATAAAAGGAAACAGAATCATGGAATAAGCAAGTTTTTACCTCATCTTTTGGATAACCATCCCACAGTTTATCAACAGTTCTGTATGTGTCATCAGGTGTTTCTTCTTCTAAACCAGCAAAGATCTCGGCTTTTCCGAGAGATAAATATGACAAAAGATCCTTCTCAAATTCAAGTGTTTCTGCTGCGAGCTCATGATATCTACCTTCAAGTTTCTTCAAAAGCTCCTCTGTATCCAATTCGGTTGCTTTCCCGGAATCTGATGACTCTGCAGCAGCCGATTTTGTCTCTGAAACCTCCTCATCATGAACTGGAGAATCAACATCCTTATCCTCAGATTGATCATCCTCCTCACTAGCATTAACAAACCCCAAGCTCCGTTCCCACACACCAAAGCCATTGATGTTATAAAGCATCCGTATAGCTACAATTATAATAGACATAACACAAACACGAGTGGGAAGCCTCAACTCGTTCTTCGATAGATATAACTCAGGAGGCATTGACCAGGTCTGTATGAGACGCACCAGATCGAGAACCTTATCCTCGGAAATACATAATCTCTTTAGATAGTTTGAAGCAATGCCATAGAAATTCACTGGAGG
>OVBA01002234.1:0-36056 GCA_900406435.1 Lepidium aucheri | reverse complement strand
TTTTAATAATTAATATTCTCGCTTTCTTTTTAGATTAAAATTTTTTTAGGTTAGGAATTCTTTTTAGATTATCATAATCTAAACATTGAAAAAATATATTTAAAGATTTATTTTATCTAGTTTTTATAAAACAAATAAATTCAGAAAAATTCGGATCATTAAATGTGACACGTGGAAGAATCCTATTAATTACTAACTTTGAAAAACTCTTATTTATATAATAAGATTCTTAGATAATTAATTCATAAAATATACATTTTTTTTCAGTTTGTTTAACTTTCACACACCTTTTCTTTCCTGAGATGAGATGATGTTTTGCTAGCTGTTAGTAATGATTTAAAAGAGAATAATTTGGAAGCTGTTGATTCGACTCCAGCGATAAAGTACGATGCTTTGCATTATTTAATGTAATTGGATCGATTCTGTTAAGTACGGTTTAGTTGACGATACTTATGGTCAATGAGATAAAGTATATACAAGAAAATTAATAATCTATCCCTTTTGTTGTGATGATCCAAGCATACGAGCCTCAACAACAGTCTTTCACAGTTATGAAGTTACTTATGGTCAGAAATTCTACTTACTATACACTGCTATGCTCTGTTCTTGCTGCTTTCTGCTCTGTCTATTGGTCATACATGTTTGATACATAACAACAAGAAGCAGCAACAGATAAGCTAAGCTAGTTTCATTTCATAGTCTAGAACCTTGGCTGCATACCATGAGAAGATTTGATAGCAAATTCACATGACGTGCGCTCATGTACTCAGCTCGTTTACTTACAGTTGTATATGCCCTTCTCCTGAAATCACAAAGGTCTGAGTGCAAAACTAACTAAGCTATGAAGAAGAAGACGTACAATAAAAAGGTAATCCTTTTGGGATTATAAAAATGATTGTAGGGAAGTTTGGACATTTGTTTTATGTTAGAAACTCTTTTTAAAACTGTTTACCAAGACAATCACTCACTTACACCTATTGATCATATAACCGAATCTGATTGTTAATCTGTCAAATATAGATAAGAGAGAAATGATCATATTAGGAACAAGAACACCAAAAGAAAAGCTTTGATTTTGCTGAGTTGCAATAATCTAGACTTTGAGATACCAAATTGAAGTTGCAAAAGTCTCGAATTTTGTTCATGAACCATTAACAAAGAAACAAGCTCTATCAACAATTTTGAGTTACCAAATTGTAGTAGCAAGAATCTCTTCATGGACCATTAACAAAGAAACAAGCTTCATCACATCCATGAAATCCATAAAATATATAAAGTTGAAAACTAGTTACAGACAGAGAGACTGAGTGACTCATACATATATCAATCATTTCCCTGTATTTTATTCTATCTATGAACAGATACGACCTATCCTAAGGTCTTCTATCAGCCCAAACTATTTTCAATTCTAGGGTTTCAAAGAGAATTTGAAGCGACTCTAATCGAAAACAACTGAGAAGAAAAAACGTAAAATTGGGAAAAAGAAGAACTTATACGCACAAAGAGATTGCTTTACGGAGTCTGGAATTAATCATCCGACATGGAAAGGACCAATATCTCCGTTTCTGAGCGAATTAGCTATCTCATCGGCAATAGCCAAACAAGTGAAGACCCAACCGCTTAGAGAAAACCAAACCATTCTCATCAAATACATCGCTATGCCCAGAGGCATCGCCATCTCAAAATTCCTCTGCTTCTTTCTCTCTCTCTCTTTCGATCTCTTCACATTAGTTCAATTGATTGGCCGGTGAAAAAGCCGTGAAAGGATCCAGTGGCCAAAGCTTTAGAAGAGATAAAATAAGAAAAAGATTTCGGTACGTTCAAGGATCTTCTAACCATTTATATTTCTCCACGTGTCCAAATTTTAAATTATTTTATTTACCAGCCAAGTCCCTATCTCTGTCTCCGACAAGAGACGCTTCGTCATCAATGATCCAATAGTTAAATAAGGATCCGACCCGGATTTCTATCCGGAACCCGACCCCACGTGATGGTCCATGAATTCCCGCTCCGTTGCCGTTTTCAATGTTATTTTGAATTTTGCATCTCGCCAAAAGTTCGATTTCTCTATCTCTCTCCTCTGAGCAACGGTCTCTCAGTTTCTCTCTCTAAAAAATGGCTCCTCCCTTCGTATTCCCTCAAATTCTGCGAGCCCTAGAAGAAGACCCGGAGGACAATCATCGTTTGTTCGCTCAGAATATCGTCGATGTGACTTCTCTCCGGCCTTCCGATCTTGAAGAGTTCGTCAAAGGTAATGAATACTCTTTTGGGCTTTTCTATGCTTCCTCAGTGTCATGAGCGTATCTGCTATCTTAATTTTTCTTTCTGGTTCTCGAGAAGTTCCATTTAGATGCGACCTTTGAACTACAGCATTTAGTTCTTTCCGAGAAGCTTTAGATTTTAACTGCAATTACAGTTTGAGAGGAAAATTGGATTGTGAAGATTGTCATTAGTCACTCGTGTTGTCTGATGGGCTGATAGGTAGTGGCAATTCGTGTTTTCAAGTGAAGCTGAACGATATGAATCATATGATATTGATGAACTGAAATCGAAAGGAAATTTATTTTGTGCGTGTCTGGACATATGTGGAAGCTCAAACTTCTTCCCTGCCTCTGTTGGAAATTGTTTGAAATTCTAAGTATGTCATAGTACCATACTTTGAAGTTACACAATTACTTCAATTTTGCTATGAATATGTTCGTCTCCCATAGTTATTTTCTTTCAATAGCTCGCATACGCAATTGATTTTCTTCCTGTGGAACAGGTGTATCATTTGACTTATCTGATAGAGAACTCTTCTGTATCGAAGATCAAGACATTTTTGATCGTGTCTACTCTTTGATCAGGAGCTTCTATATTCTTCCTCCATCTTGTAAGTGTAATCTTGTAGAAAGTCTTCGGTCCAATCTAAGTGTTCTACTTCCCAATGTCGATTCCATCTCTCGATCTGTCCAAGATCAGGAGGATGAAGTTCCAATCATTGATAGGATCACATCACATCGCAATGCCCTGAAAATATACACTTATTTTCTCTTCACTATTATTATGACTGAAGAATCACACATCAGCTCAGTCGACAGCACAAAGGTCTTTTCCTTATTTATAGCTTATAACATACCATTTAGAATAGAATTTATCTCTTGGCGTCTTCTTTACTATAGTGATTTTTGGATAAACAGGTCGCAGCACGAGGGAGGAAGAAGCAAATTGTCCAGTCTTGGAACTGGGAACCTCAGAGGGGTAGGATGCTCAATTTGATCGCAAATTCTCTTGAGATCAACTTATCCTTGCTCTTTGGATCATCAGACCTAGACGAAAACTACCTGTCTTTCATTGTCAAGTAATTTCTGTACCTATGAATCTGGTGTATCTTGCATATTCCATGTTTAAGGTACATTCTCATACTTCATTTTTTTTCTTGTAGAAACTCGTTCTCTCTTTTTGAGAATGCCGGAATATTAAAGGATGCTGAGGCAAAAGATGCCCTGTGTCGCATCGTAGCGGCATGTGCTACAAAGTACCGTTACATTGTGCAGTCATGTGCCTCAATTATGCACTTGATACACAAATATGATTTTGCTGTTGTACACATTGCTGATGCAGTTGCTCGAGCTGAAAGTAAATATTCAGATGGTACCTTGGCCGTGACAATCATTAGAGATATTGGGAGGTCCGACCCAAAATCTTATGTTAAAGATACAGTTGGAGCCGAGAATGTGGGACGTTTCTTGGTCGACCTTGCTGATCGTTTGCCAAAACTAGTGTCGACAAACGTTGGAGTTTTGGTCCCTCATTTTGGTGGTGAATCATACAAGATAAGAAACGCACTAGTTGGTGTTCTTGGAAAATTAGTTGCAAAAGCATTTAATGATACCGAGGGAGATATGAGTTCCAAGTCCCTTCGTCTGCGAACTAAGCAAGCAATGTTGGAAATTATGCTTGAACGGTGTAGAGATGTTTCAGCCTATACAAGGAGCCGAGTTCTTCAGGTCTGGGCGGAACTGTGTGAAGAGCATTCTGTTTCGATTGGCCTATGGAATGAGGTTGCATTAATATCTGCTGGGAGACTCGAAGATAAGAGTGCAATTGTTAGAAAATCAGCACTGAGTTTACTGATCACGATGTTGCAACATAACCCCTTTGGTCCACAGCTTCGGATAGCTGCATTTAAAGCAACCCTGGAGCAGTATAATAAAAAACTTAACGAACTTGAACCAAACCTCCCTACTGAGAACTCACCAAAAGAGCCTACTTCAGATAGGGACTCCTGTAATGGAGATGGTGAAATCGATGACTTGCATCTTGAAGTTACAAATAACATACATCAAGATAGTCTACCTGATAGCTGTCAGCCAGACACTGGAGAAGAAATCAATGAGAATGATGTTTCTGTTCCAGATATTGGTAACCTCGAGCAGACCAAGGCCTTGATTGCTTCCCTTGAGGCTGGATTAAAGTTCTCAAAGTGCATGTCAACTAGTATGCCAATTCTCGTTCAATTAATGGCTTCATCTTCGGCTAGTGATGTTGAAAATGCAATTCTCTTGTTAATGAGGTGTAAGCAGTTCCAAATTGATGGTGCAGAAGCTTGTCTCCGTAAAATTCTACCTCTGGTATGGTATAAGAATCCATTTTTTGACATTTATAGCATCCCTTTAAACTTTGTGCTAGTAGCCTTCTATTTTCTGTTGCTATGCAGGCTTTTTCTCAGGATAAGTCCATCTATGAGGCAGTGGAGAACGCCTTCATCTCGATCTACATAAGGAAAAATCCAGTTGACTCAGCAAAACAGCTGTTGAACCTTGCCATAGATTCTAATATTGGAGATCAGGCAGCACTCGAGTTTATTGTTAATGCTTTAATGTCGAAAGGTGAAATATCTAGCAGCACGGTAGGTTCTTTCTGTGACTCCAGCGTATGAGTATCCTTTTAAATTATGTTCAGTCAATATGTGTAGTGTGCTTATGCATGGTTGAGAACAACTAAGAAATAATGAGTTGTTATTGATTATTGATTCATTTAAGAAAAGGATTCTCCCTGAAAGAGGCTAGGCTTACAAGTGCTTCGATTGTTTTTTTATGTCTTTGTAGACTTCGGCTCTATGGGACTTCTTTTGCTTTAACATAAATGGGACAACTGCAGAGCAAAGTCGTGGGGCTCTTTCTATCCTTTGCATGGCTGCAAAGTCGTCCCCTAGGATTCTTGGATCACACATACAGGATATTATTGACATTGGGTTTGGCCGTTGGGCAAAAGTAGAACCTCTACTTGCCAGAACTGCATGCACTGCTATTCAGCGACTTTCAGAGGAAGATAGGAAGAAGTTATTGGTCAGCAGTGGCAGCCGATTGTTTAGTATTCTTGAAAGTTTGATCACTGGGAACTGGCTTCCAGAAAAAATATATTATGCTGCTGCTGATAAAGCCATAAGTGCCATATACATGATTCACCCAACTCCAGAAACCTTGGCTTCTACTATTATTAAAAAGTCCCTGAGCTCTGTGTTTGATGTAGTAGGACAAGATCAAGCACATAATGATACCGACGATAATCACTTCGATAGTTTGTCGCCAGTACAAATAGCAAAACTCAGTAGATTCTTGTTCACAGTTAGTCACATAGCCATGAAACAGTTGGTGTATATAGAATCCTGCATCCAGAAGATCCGGAGACAGAAGACCAGAAAAGAAAAAGCAGCTGCTGAAAGTCAGAACACAGATGAAAACCTTGAAGTCACACAACAGGTACAGACCGATTTCCGTAAAGCTTAGTTTGTAGAACAAATGTTGCAACCCTATTAGAATAATTTTGCTTAGTAGTGGTACCTATTGTGATGATTTCTCTGTTTTACAGAACAATAGCATAAATGCTGAGCTAGGACTTGCTGCCTCCGATGATGCACTGCTTGATACACTCGCCGAAAGAGCAGAGAGAGAAATTGTTTCTGGTAGTTCTGGCGAGAAGAATCTGATTGGGGAATGTGCAACTTTTCTCTCAAAGCTTTGCAGAAACTTTTCATTGCTACAAAAGGTAGTCAGTTTTTCAATCATTCTTCCTGCTTCATGGTGTGTGATGAAGTTGTAGAGTTATGTTTAAGCTTCCTCTTCTTTTGCTCTCACATATATGCATGAAAATAAAAACTTGACTTTCCATTTTTACAGCATCCAGAACTACAAGCTTCTGCAATGCTTGCATTATGCAGGTTTATGATCATTGATGCAAGTTTCTGGTGAGGCTGAATTATTTATCCCGTATTCTCTGTCCTTTACAAAACTGAGTAGTTTAATTGATGCATCAAACTCAATGAATACCAGCGAATCCAATCTCCAGCTTCTCTTCACAGTTGTTGAAAATGCACCGTCTGAAGTTGTCCGGTCAAATTGTACCCTTTCCCTTGGGGACCTGGCAGTTCGTTTTCCAAATCTTTTAGAACCTTGGACAGAAAACATGTATGCAAGGTTGCGGGACGCTTCAGTTTCTGTCAGGAAAAATGCTGTCCTGGTCCTTTCACATCTTATATTGAACGATATGATGAAGGTATGGCTCCTTACCTCACGTTTATTAAAGATCTGCAACACTAGTTTGAGGTTTCATTTGTTAAATCCGAATTTCAGGTGAAAGGGCATATTAATGAAATGGCTATATGTATAGAAGATGATGTGGAGAGGATCTCTAGTCTTGCAAAACTATTCTTCCATGAACTGTCTAAGAAAGGTCAGTTGCTACATTTACTTGACATAGCCACTTCAAATTTAAAATCAAATTTAATACTTGAGCTTCCTTTCTGCCACACAATTTCAGGATCAAATCCCATATACAATCTACTTCCTGATATACTTGGGCAGTTATCCAATCGGAATTTGAAGAGGGAGTCATTCTGTAATGTCATGCAGTTCTTGATTGGGTCCATTAAAAAGGTTTATAGCTTTTCAATATTAAAGTTAGCCTGACTTGTGTTCGGTTTTATCTAATTACTCATAAATATCCTCAAACAACTTCCAGGACAAACAGATGGAGGCTCTGGTTGAGAAGCTTTGCAATAGGTTTAGCGGAGTCACAGGTAAACTTGTTTGGAGGAGATGTTTCACCGCCTATTGTGGGTTTGAAATAAAGTATATCCCTTTGAATTCTACACTTGCATTTGCAGATACAAAGCAGTGGGAATACATTTCGTATTCTCTTTCGCTGCTGACGTTCACAGAGAAGGGAATAAAAAAGCTTATCGACTCATTCAAGTCTTACGAACATGCTTTAGCAGAGGATTTGGTGACGGAAAACTTTAGAAGCATAATCAATAAGGTAGACTTCACCCAAATCATTCTCTTCATTCTTCTCGTTAGCTATATTTGAGTCTGAAGTCTGGTTGTGAATCTGAATAGGGGAAGAAGTTTGCAAAACCAGAACTTAAAGCGTGCATCGAAGAGTTTGAGGAAAAGGTCAACAAGTTCCACATGGAAAAGAAAGAACAAGAAGAAACGGCAAGAAATGCTCAGGTTCATATAGATAAAACCAAGACCATGGAATCTCTTGTTGTTCCCAGTAAAGTGAAAGAAGAACCTGTAGAAGAATATAATGAAGGTGAAGGTTAGTATTACACTTGTAGATAACAAAATGCCAGTTAACTAAAGGCTTTCTAAAACATCTGATAGTTGCTCTCCTTCTAAAGAATTGTTATGTGTTTCCCAGATGTTTCAGACAGTGAAATTGTGGATCCAGCAACGGAAGAATCAGGGGATAGTTCAGTTGAATCTGACTGCGAGGAAGAGCCGTCTGACTCTGAACAATGTGGTACCGCCAGTCCTCAATCCTTAAACCAAGAGACTAGTGACGGTATGTGAAAACCTCCATATGAATCTTCAATAACTTCACAGAACTTTAGCTACAAGAATATAATATAGATACAGTTTAAGTAAATTTGTATTATTTTCAGGAGAAGGAGGCGAATCTGAAAGCAAGAGTACAGAGTCATCAAGCAACATCAGGAGGAAACTGAGGTCACAAAGCAGAAGTTAAAGAAACCATCAGTAGAGGCAAAAGTTCCTCAACATCTCGAGAGCTGTTTTATAAGTACGTCTATTTTGGTCATAAATTTGGTTTGTTTCTAAAAAGCCTTGAAGAATCGGCCATGTCGATATGTTGAAGCTGATTTAGCTGTGACAACTTGTAGCCAATTCATCCCAAGTATATATATCACAAGAAGAACAAACTCTTCACTGTTAGTTATTTTCTTCTATAAGAGCTGAATTAGTTTTGTATCAAATTTATTGTTCTACTTCCTTGGCACTAACGAATATATATATCTACACACATATAAGCGATAGGGGCGTTTGGGAACTTATCAGAGTAGGTGTCTACCTAATTTCTCCACGTTTTTTTCTACTCCTTTCAATTATAACAAAGTATCACATAAATTTGTAATTTTCAAATTAGTTCAATTCTATATGAATTTGATACTATGTTGTAGAAAATTATGTAGTCTCGCGTAATCAGGAGTGGACAAGTTGCACTCTATGAACTAAAGTAAATTTTCTTTGTGAGTGAGTGGTGACTAGTGAGTGCCAAACCAAACAATTTGCATAAACCAAAACCGATTTTTATTCGGTTAAGTTCAGTATCTCTCTTCTTTAAGTCTCCACTCTTCAATTCCGAACGAGAACTTCCTCCGTCGCCGCCATTATCTCGCCGGCTAACACATTATAAGAGTTATCGACGCCGGAAAAGAAGCTTTTATTGTCTCTCTTATACCACAAATGGCATCTTCTCTATCACTTCACTCTTCCTTCGTACCTTCCTTCGCTGATCTCTCCGAACGAGTAAGCCCATTTACTTTATTAATATATCTTTAAAAGTAAAATTTCCTTTTCCCCCAACTTCAATTGATATCGTCTTCATCTCTAATTGTTGGTTCTTTGAAGGGTTTGCTCAGTAAGAGCTCTCCGACCAGTTTTTCCATTTCAAAGGTTCCAACTTGGGAGAAGAAGCAGAACACGAATCGGAACCTTTTGAAGCTGAATTGCGTGATGGAGAAAAGTGTTGATGGACAAGCGCATTCAACTGTTAACAATACCAGAGATTGCTTAAATGGTTTCGTAAAACTTTAATACCTTTTACTCTTGATTGAATCTCTGGAATCGTATTGATAATAATCATAAAGTTAGCTTTTTTGTTCTTTTTTTTGATTGATGGCTGTTTCATGTTTTTGCAGCAATGAAAATCAAAGAAGAAGCTAGCGTCTCTACATTATTGGTTAATTTGGATAATGAATTTGATCCGTTTGATGCAATGAGCACACCGCTTTATCAAACAGCTACATTTAAGCAGGTACCGCGACATGAATCCTTGCATCACTTGGAAGATATTGTCACTTCATGCTTAACGCTGTTTTTTCTTTCTCTTTTTTTGCTTATTTTTAGCCTTCTGCTCTTGAAAATGGACCTTATGATTATACAAGAAGTGGGAATCCTACACGGGATGCATTGGAAAGGTGATTTGTCGCTTTAGCATCCTCTTGATTCCTCAGTGATTCTTAACTATATTTGTATGTGTTTTGGTACAACATCTCTTATTAAAAGCTCTCTTGTTCTTCTTGATGGGTTTTTTCAGTCTCCTTGCCAAGCTTGACAAGGCAGATAGAGCATTATGCTTTACGAGTGGAATGGCTGCTCTTAGTGCTGTTACGCACCTTATCAAAAATGGTAAATTTTCAATATTGACTTCTCCTGATATGTGATGTCTCATTGTAGTGCTGTGTATCTCATTTTGTTTCCATAGGCGAAGAAATTGTCGCTGGAGATGATGTATATGGTGGCTCAGACAGATTACTATCCCAAGTAGTTCCAAGATTTGGTGTTGTGGTGAAGTTAGTATTACAACTTTTGATTCAAATTTTACAACTGGTTATTCTATAAGCCATTATATTTAAGATTCAATTTGGTTGATGTATTTTAGACGAGTAAATACAACTGATTTAGACGAGGTTGCTGCTGCTATTGGTCCCCGGACAAAGCTTGTGTGGCTTGAGTCTCCAACCAATCCCAGACAACAAATTTCTGATATACGAGTAAATTATTTGTTTCTACAAAACTTGTAGCCAGATACCATTTGGCCAAAATCGACTTATTTTGCAGTACTGTTTAGCCTGTTTTATGGTTTGTAGAAAATAGCTGAGCTGGCTCACGCTCAAGGTGCCCTTTTGTTGGTGGACAACAGTATAATGTCGCCGGTGCTCTCTCGACCATTGGAACTTGGAGCTGGTATGTAAAACAGCTCATTCTTGGCTTACTATTGGCCATAAACATTTTGTATTCATTGTCATAATTACTTCTTTATACGATTGGCTAAAAATTTCTGGCTTTCTAGATATTGTGATGCATTCAGCTACTAAGTTTATAGCCGGACACAGTGATCTGATGGCGGGTGTACTTGCTGTGAAGGGCGAAAAGTATGTTGCCTCTACCCTTTTCTGTCTTCTCTTTTCAAAATGTTTTGAGATATTATCTGTTACATTCTCATACTCATTTGTTAAAAAAAATGATAGATTAGCAAAGGAGTTGTATTTCCTCCAAAATTCAGAAGGTTCTGGATTAGCTCCTTTCGACTGTTGGCTTTGCCTACGAGGAATCAAGACAATGGCTTTACGTATAGAAAAGCAACAGGTCTTGACTTTAACCTCTTTAATATCCTTAAAGTGCTATTTTCTCTCCTTTTTTGGGTGGTTTCATTACATACATTGCACGGAAAACAATCTTTAGGAAAACGCACGAAAAATTGCAATGTACTTGTCTTCTCATCCAAAAGTGAAGAAAGTCTACTATGCTGGTCTACCTGATCATCCTGGTCACCATCTCCACTTCTCTCAGGTACTAGTAAGAACAAACTATTTTGAGGAAGAAAAAGGAGATAGCTTAAGTTCTCAACACAAGATTAACTCTTTTCAAATACGCAGGCAAAGGGTGCAGGATCGGTTTTTAGCTTTATAACTGGATCGGTTGCACTATCAAAGCATCTTGTAGAAACTACCAAATACTTCAGCATAGCTGTCAGTTTTGGTGAGTGTCAAAGATACTTACTTTTTGTTTCTTCTGAAGATGCTCTAATTATATTTGAGATAGTTTTGTATTCTGATCTTCTCCACTTCTTCCTGTTTGAAAATAGGGAGTGTCAAGTCACTAATAAGCATGCCATGCTTCATGTCACATGCAAGCATACCTGCAGAAGTGCGTGAGGCTAGAGGCTTGACGGAAGATCTTGTCCGCATATCAGCAGGCATTGAAGATGCTGATGATTTAATATCTGATCTCGACATTGCATTTAAAACCTGTTCTCTTTAGCTTTCATTTGAGGCGATACAGTTCTGTCTCACATTTCGTTAGGTTCATGAAGTACGAATCTGTGGAAGAAACAATAAAACAGAATTTGGTGTTTCAAAGCACACCAAACAATAAAGTCGTCATTGTTGGATATTATGTTGCTTGCCTGAGGTTAAATTTGTATTATAGGATTCAAAGCCACCATCAGCAGTGAGAACATGATTAATTGTTCATTTGGTATAATGTAAGAACTACAAATCTTTCTTTAAAGTGAGACACAACTCTCAACAAAGATTCTGGATATGTGAAGAAAGAGTAAAGAGGACTCAGTGAGCAACTTGTCTTGAAAATCAGTTTCATGTTAGGTAAGAACAGGAACATGGAACAAACCATGACACATTCTGCACCAGAATTTACCAAATTTACACCCTTTCTGTTCACTAGGGACAAGTACATCATGAGTTTATTTGAAAACTACAGTTTGCAAATAAAATGACATATTCACAGATCCTTCATACCCCTTTCACATAGTTGTGTTGAGTTTCTTTGGAGGAAAACTTCAAAGAAAATAATGAACTTTTTTTTGGGGAATTGGGTTATTATTCACCATGTAAGATTCACTGATGTGCATATAAACATTATCCCCATAATACATCATCATGATATTCCCTACTGAAACCATGTATTGTACCAGCATAAGCATTTCTACAACAATCTACAAAACTCTAAAATCAGAAAAGGAAGCATCGTAGCGATTGATCAGATGGCTGTTGTAATAGCGTCAAATCTAGGACGTGCTCTATCTGTTGAGATTCCATCTTCCATTGACTTTCTCTTGTTGTTAGTACTCAATGATTGCTCCTCTTGTCGTATTAATACCAGATCTTGTTGCATAGGCAACATTTCAATTTTGATCTCCGTTGAATCTTTAATCTCTGGTTTAACTGTTGCTGTTTCGACTTTTGAAGTTTCCTCGATCTCTTCCAGTTTCTGGTTCTTCAACTTTGTTTTTATCAGATGAGGTTTCAACTTGTTAAGATCAGCCAATCTTACTGGTTTCAAAAAAAACTCTTCAGCTCCTTCTTCTAAACATCTGTTCCATGATCAATATCACAACAACGCAAGAATTTTCCATCAATTTCCCAGAAAATGATGATGCAAGATTTTTCTTTCCAAAACAGAATCTAAAACTGATAAAACCCATAATCTAAAGATCAAACATGTCATTGCTCTTTTACCTGCTGATCCTTGCAGGAACGTTCTCAGAGGACATTATAACTACTGGTATGTTCTTGAAGGCTGATGATTCCTGCCAATATTGATAACATGTTTAAATTAAATTCCTGGTTGAATCAGAAAAATGTTATCACTAAACTGTACATATCAAATATGAAAGAAAAGAGAAAACATTCCAAATAGATCTCCTATTGACATTCTCACTTCCTTGATAGAAACTTTCTTTCTAAAACAGGAGAAAAAAAAAAGTACCTTGACTTTCTTGAGCAAATCATAACCAGTCATTCCTGGCATACAATAATCTGTAATTATAAGATTCACTTCAACTTCCTGTTGCAAGCCACAATCAAACACAAGAAACAGTCAGTACCAAAATTTACATTTTTTTAACATAAATTAGTTTCAAAGATGATAAAACATTAAAGTTGGAACCTGATGATTCACAGGAGATGTTGAAAGCACACTTGGGTTTGTACTTTGGGTACCTTGTCTTAAACCAAGAAATTCTAAAGCCTTAGAGCCTGAATCAACAGTAGTTACTGCAAATACAACAAACATAAAGCTTTAGAGCTTTCTTTGAATCCATCAAACAAAGCTTAAGATTCTTTTTTCTTGACAACTCATATTACCTTGACATGAAGACTTTTGAAGCAATCTCTCTATAAGTTTCCTATCGACAAAACTATCATCAACAGCTAATACATGAAACTGTGATTCCGCTGCCATACCCATTTTGCAGAAAATGAAGAAGAAGACGAAGAAGATCTAATCTTAAATCGACAAACCCAGATGTAAAGTCTTCGACTTTGTTTTTTCTTCACAAGAAAGAATAAATCTATTTTTTTCTTCTGCAAGATTTGATGCGATTTTAATGTTAATTTATGATGGTGAAGCTTAGGCAAGGAAGAGAAATAAATGGGGTTTGCACTAAAAACAAGATCTGATTTAATTTGTAAGGTTTGTTTTTTTCATCTACCAAATCTCGCAAAAGAGAGAGGGAAAAATGAATAAATGTAAATTAGCTTTGAATTGTGGAGAAAGCAAGCAAGTTCTTTGAGAAGACAACGCAGAGGAGAGAAACACAAAGACAAAACAAAAAAAAAGGTTAGAAATTAATAAAATAATAAAAACAAATCTTTTTGAGGATTTTTAAGGATTAGATAAGAGGTGGGCTTTGCTTTATATACTACTACTCCTACCACAACCGCTTCAATTTATACTAGTATCAAATTTTGAATATCTCTGTTCATTATTTCAAAACACAACAACAGCAAAAGAAAAATCGAAACCAATTTTTTGAAATTAATTTTAGTTTAAATATTATATAGTTTTTGTATTATTATTATATTTTTATTTACTTTAAAATTTCAGTTTAACTTTTAATAAATATCTTACCTTTTAATGATATTATAAAAAAATGATAATTTTTATGTATTATCTGCAGTTATGATAACCAAATACTAGCTAAGATGTCGGTATATGTCTAATGAACAATGAGACATGCACATGTGAAACCAAAATAGACAACTTTTTTTTAACGGAAATATTGATATTGATTATAAAATACCAACGAAAAAGGTTTATATCTAATANTAAGATGTCGGTATATGTCTAATGAACAATGAGACATGCACATGTGAAACCAAAATAGACAACTTTTTTTTAACGGAAATATTGATATTGATTATAAAATACCAACGAAAACAACCTTTTTCTTTGGTGATCAAACCGCATGTGATAGTTATAGGTTTGAAAACAACTAAAAGATTAGACTTTTGTCCAAAATAAAATCAACATAAAACAACTTTAAAAAACACCAAAAACGTCTTTTCTTGCCGAGAAAGTAAGTAAATTTGCTTGGAAGATACGGCCTTGGAGCTTGTATTATAACGATCTTGGAGACTTGAAGTTTGGTTCCTCCGTGGCATCCGGGTATCGCTTCCTCTTTGTTTCACGATTGATGAGAAAAGCGATTTCCTCTTGGTCGGATGTTGTGGCTAAGTCTAGCTCCATTTCCGCATTAAAAGTCGTAAAGTTCTTATTGTTCAACCTAATATCTCTAACCGTGTCCCACATTGTTGTTATACCATCGGCAATATTGGCTGTGGTTTGAGAGAGGTACCTTGTGTTTTGTGTGAGAGCCAAATATTGAGAAGTAGATGTTCTTGTTGGTTGAATCTCCATCGGCTGAGTAATTGGTGAGGAGGTCTCCAACTGATCTTCATTAGTTTCCACTTCAAGCAGGTAATCATCCGATGTTGGTACGTACGTACACAAGGTTGTGTTGTGCGTGAGCTTTTGACAGTTCAAACAAAAATTGGTGATACCTTCGTAATGGAAGAAAACATGTAGACGCTCGCCATTTTGGAACCTCACCGGTTTGAAAAACTTGAGTCTCTCAAAAGGATCTATGTTGACTCTTGCCCTTATGGTTGATGCTCTTGTCACCGAGTGGTTTTGCACATCCACCTCAACAACTTCTCCAATGGCTCTAGCGATCAACCTTGTTGTCATTGGTGATGCGTATTGGAGAGGAAGATCGTGGATTTGGATCCAAAGTGGGAGTGTACGGAAGAAAAGACTAGAATCAATGGGTTGCCAACGTTGTACAAGTACGATCCAACCATTGTATGAAATTGGTTGGCGACGTAGTACGGAGATGAGGTCCATTTCGGAGGAGAAAATAAACTGCACGAAATCATGGTCAATGATTCGACCAAACACCCTCGTATCCATACGCCAAGCTCTTGGGAGATCAATCGTCATCATCTCCAAATCTTGCTCCGCATAGTTTAGCGGTCGAGCCACCAAACTTAACCTACTCATTTCTTGTGTACTATAATAGGCGTAGTAGGGGATGTAGATGTCTTCATCCCTTCTTCCCATGTGAAATTGATCAATGGCTGCCCAAAAGTTGTCCACCATCATCAATAGCTTAGTTTGCAATTTAGTGAGATAGAGAGAAGAAGGGAAAGAGAGTTTGAAGACAATCCGTTCGTTAGCTTCTGTTTTAAAGGTGCAGACTTATTGTTGAAACACCATTTCCCCTTCCATCTGTCAGCTCATTCCTTCTATCTCGAGATAAGCTCTTAACCCCCAATGCATGTTGGACAAATGTGTAGCTAAGCCGTCTAAATCTTTTTGTAGAATCTCGAAGATACGGTTGTTGTAATGGATCTTTTGTGATTGGCGCATGCATGGGGATGAGACACATGTCGTTAGCTGAAGTAAGGAAGGCTTGGAGATTGGAAAGGTCGTAATGTTTACTTGTTTAGGAGAGTGTGATAGTGGGTTAGAACTTAGCGTGTGGAGACGGTGAAGCTTCTTGGTGAGTGCACCATTAAGCACGTAATCCAAATGTAATGATTACCGACCAAGATTTGGGTCTAATCATTGGTTTTATTGAGCTTTAATGACCATTTAAGGCCTATTAAATGTGTAGTAGCCACCAATGATTATCAAGCCAGCTTCCGCATTTTTGGAAGGAGTTAGATCATACCTTGCTTGCCAAGGTAGTTAAATGGTGAAGGGAAAACTTAGTTGAATTAGCTTTTAGGGGAATATGGATAGAGATCTTATATACTCTTTTGTAATTTTCGCTGCTGCATAATCATGAGGTCCTTCCTGATCCATTTCCTCTTGATTGTATTGCCTTCTCTGTTTCCTTTCCCCCATTAGCAGTGTTGTAGTCCGTGTCTTTGTATTCCATAGTGGTCTTGTTTTTCTTCTATGGACTCTTTCAATTGTATAATTGGTGTTGTACCTTGTATCCCTGTTCTGTTTCTAGTGACCGATCAAATTAGTGTGGTCACTTCTCTTTCATGCCGTCCAAGATTCATTGAAATTTCTAGTTTTGTTTTCAGATGCTGCCTCTTTCAATGTTTATGATCATTCCTGTTGAACTTCTTTTTGTAGTCTCACTCATCTTTGAGGTGTTAGCCACAAACAGCTTTTCTTATTCTAGTTATATCTTTGCATGTCTTGATTCTACTTCGTAATTACTTATAAGTACCGACATTTCATTGGAAGTAACCCTGAGCTCTTCAATTCTTCGATTCGCCTTTTGATGATCGCCCCTTCCTTGTTGTGTTCTCTTTTTGTTAATCAGTTTAAACAACTGAGCTTTGACACCATTGGTTATTTTGCATGTTGATGGACTTACTTGGAGGAGCCACTCTCTCTGTTTTTCCTTTTGATTCGAGCTATGTTTTTCTTTCAAATCCTTTTGCATGTCTCTTTTTCGGCTTGGATCTTCAAAAATAGAACCTCTGGTTGGATATTCTTTCTTGTTCCTTTAGATCCATTCATGTATGTTTCGATAATTCGTGATTTTCATCCGAATCCATTTAGGATTTTGCCAAGTTCTCCTGTTTTTCCTTCCGATTTTGAATGCGGTGGTCGTGAATGGATTTCTGCTTGTGGGTTGAGCAATTCATTGTGGTTTAAAGGTGGAATTAGGAGGAGGAAGCTGGCTACAACTATTGTTGCACCAGGAGTTTACTCTTCCTCTCCAAAGGCGAAAGAGAAGAGAGGTTTTTTTGCATCGTTATCAAGGGTTCTTTTCACAAAAATAGACAACTAAACGTGTAAAAGTATTGTTATTTTTATAAATCAAATTTATATACATAGTACTTCCTCCGTTTATTTATAGTTGATATTTTACAAAAAAAAATTGTTTCATTTTAATTGATGTTTTAAGATTTATATGCAAAATTTATTACTTGTTTTTTAGTGTTTTTAGCTATTTAAATTCTAGAAATTAATTTATGATTGGTTAAATTATTTTGGAATTTTGTGATAAAATATATTTTATTTGGGAAAACTAAACTAATCAATACTTTTTAAATATATGTGAAATTTTTATAACATCAACTAAAATGAGTATATATGTATTTTTGATAGTCATCTTTCTTTCCATGAAATCTTATAGTAATACCTAATTTTGATAATCCATGTATTAAAAGCTTGTCTCCTAGTTTTCTTCGTAAGTCTTCTTCCTCAATACTAGTCAATACTACAATTATATAAATTTTCAAAAACCTCGAGAGTGCTGTTGTTACATAAATTTCATCAGAAGAAGATATAAATACAGAAATGGGACCCGCCAAAATCTTGAAAGATACAGCTGACGTCATCAAAGATGCTCTTTTTTTGGTTTATTATCATTAAATCACTTATTGTTTCTTTTTTTTTTTATTCCAATTAAATACTACAATGCATAAAATAGGAAATAATAGCAAAAACATGAAATAATGAGGAAGGAGTTGGTTTGTGGTGGCAAAGACATGGCAATAATCTATGGATTCTCTTCCAAAGATTTGTTTGCCATGGTCATGCTTCATGCTTCATGCTTCATCATCAATCATCATGATTGCCATTATAGATCAACATGTTATTCTTATTTCAAGTATACTTCGACATGTGTCTAACTTTAGGGGCCACACGTCAAGCCTCTCCAACTTAACGTACTCTCTCTTTCCTCTAGTGGCTTCTAGTTTATCACTCTCTCTTCTTCATTTTTTCTTTCCTACTGAGTTCCATGCAAGGTGAAACAATATCATCGAGTAAATGTCTTAATTTTCTCAAATGAAGTATTTCTTTTTTTTTTCGTCATACCAGTCCCATCTATAACCTAATTTTCCTAATTAAAATTGGGTAGAATTCAAATTCATCAGGAACAAGTATCTCTTAATTCATTACAATGCTTTTTTCATAAGTAATTTATATATGTATATAATAGGAATAATTTTGTTTTTGTGTATAAGAAAAATGGACAAAACAAAAGACATGAGACACTCAAGTAATTGAAAGAAGGTGAAGAAGTAATGAGAAAAAGAATCAAAAGAATGGTGAAATTGACCAAAAAGATATTGCTCGATCGAGTTGTCTATTTTAATTGTAATCCACAATGTCGGAAGACATGCTTTTAATCCGTAACAGTACATTGGATCTTCAATTTATTACAGACTCTCTCTCTCTCTTTCCATCGCAACCATCCAATTCTTCTTTATAAGGACCACAAACATATCAAACACCTTCATCATCACAGCTTTTGACCCTGAATTAAACATTTCGAACACTCTTCATTTTTACACCTATCATACTATTTTGATTCAAATCTGACTAACATTGATATTCACTTGGAAAAAATGATGTGATAGCATTTACTGACCTAAAATGCTCAAAGAAGAACCACAATTATTCCCATATCTATCTCTATATATGGACTAATGTTACATCCATTATTCGATTCTTCTGAACACATTATATTTGGTTTTTGCTTCAAAATTAATTAGTTTTTTTTGTCAACCGGTTCCATAAAATCCAATCCATAGTTTTTTTTTTTGAAAAACCGGTAAATTTCATTGTAAAATGATTGGTATGGTTACAAATTATCTATACAAGCTCTTTGCCAAAAAAGAATAAAAAACAAAGAGATTAGCCTTCCTAGGTCAACGTAGCGAGTAGCACATAAGGTTGGTGAAACTTTTTCTATGTCGTCAAGTGTTGATTGAGTTAACAATATCCCGGTCGATAATCTTGAATAGCTGATCAGCAGGTAAAAATTGGGCATTATAGAATTGATTGTTCCTCGGTTTCCAGATTCCATAGACTAGCGCCTGCATGAGGAGCTTCCTGAGTGTCTGTGGTGTGTTCTGTTTGGCTGTAGCCAATGAGGTCATTGCTTCCATGTTCCAAAAGTATGAAGTGGAGATGCTTAGTCTACGGTGAGTCATTCCCCACAGCTGTTTAGCATACATGCAACTCAGGAAGAGATGTTCTCTTGTTTCTGTTTCAACGTTATATAGGCTCCAGATTGAGGAGCATCGAATGCCCTAGGCGGCCATTCTTGTGCGTGTTGGGAAACAGTCCAGTTGAGAAATCTAGAAGAGAAAAGCACATTTCGGCGGAGTGCCTTTAAACCATACTGTTGAATACCAAAGTTTTGGTGGTTCTCTATGTCTCAGCACCTACCATGTTTTTGAGGAGTTGAACTCACCGTAGAACTTGTTTTCCACATACCAAGCATAAGAATTCTCTACTTCTGATTGCAAGGGTAATTTTATTGTGGAGAGGTAAGAGACTAGGCAAAGAGCTTGTTCAGATCTCGGGTTTGGTACAGGCCATTCCGATTTGGTGACCACGTCCGGTACTCTTGTATTTATATCGGTCTGAAGCCTTGAGAAATATGCACTCCCAATATAATCAAAAAGAGGCCCCAAATCTGTCTGATTGTCCCACCAGAAAGCTGCTTTCAGACCATTCTGTAATTCAGTTTTGATGAAATGCCTTGCAAGATGCCGAAGCTTTAGGAGGCTTGTCCAAATCCAAGAATGAGACTGATTTTCTCTCAGTCTCCAAAAAATATCCGGCGCTGGCAGGTGCTTTTCCTTGTGCCAAGCTACCCATAGAGATCTGCTTGATGAGAAAAAAAGCCAAATAAGCCTTAGGTTGAGAGAAACTTTCCATGTTGAGAAGTCTCTAAGACCCAGACCACCCTCTTCCTTAGAGAGACAAACAGTGTACCAAGCTACTTTTGCTTTTCTCCAATTTTTTATCCCTCCGGACCATAGAAATCTGGAGCACAAGGATTCAATCTCATGTATGCATCCTTTTTGGGAGCCAAAAAGTAGAAATCCAAAACAAGACTGTACTCGTTATAACTGATGCTATTAGCTGAGTTTTGCCCGCAAAGGAAAGGCTCTTAGCAGCCCAGGTGGTGAACTTCCTTTTAATCTTGTCTATAAGAGGTGCATAGTCCGCAACCCGTAGCTTCCTACTCATAAGAGGGAGTCCTAGATACTTGATAGGGAGAGCACCAAACTGAAACCCGTATCTGCTCAATGATTGCTTCTCAGGGTCACTTACCCCTGTGATGAATACTTTTGTTTTCTGGTTGTTCATGTGCAATCTAAACCAGCCAGGAAAATCACTCATTGTTTCCTAAATCCCGTGTAAAGAGGAAGAAGTCCCCTCAAAGAAGATCATAGGATCATCCGCAAATATCAAGTGTGAGAGCTTCAAAGATGATGTTCCTGAATGATGCGAGATATAACCCATGGAGAATCGGCAAGAGAGCAGTTTGGAGAAGACTTCCATGACCAGTACAAACAGATTAGGCGAGATTGGGTCACCT
Source organism: Lepidium aucheri (assembly GCA_900406435.1). Classification (NCBI taxonomy): domain Eukaryota; kingdom Viridiplantae; phylum Streptophyta; class Magnoliopsida; order Brassicales; family Brassicaceae; genus Lepidium; species Lepidium aucheri. The sequence goes on along the minus strand of OVBA01002234.1, from coordinate 15,374 downwards.
TGCCTTAGACCTTTGGTGGTTTTAAGGAAACCCCCTGAAGAGCCATTAACCACGACCGAGAATGTTGGAGTGGTAATGCATTCTGAGACCCATGAAACAAAGTTATGTGGAAGGCCTAGTCCCTTAAGAGCTGCGATAACAAAGTCCCATCTAACAGAGTCAAAAGCTTTGCGCAAGTCCACTTTGAGCATCCCTTGGCTAGAGATGGAGTTCTTGTTATATCCATGAACTAGATCTGTAGCGAGCAATACATTTTCAGCTAGAGTTCAACCCGAGATAAAAGTTAATTGTGTGTTTGTAACCACAGTCGGCAACAGTAGCTTGAGTCTGTTAGCTAAGAGCTTATGTATTACTTTGTAGAGCGTATTTAGGCATGAAATGGGCCTAAAATCCGAAAGTGATGAAGCGTTTGGTATCTTGGAGATAAGAACTAGGTTCATTGTATTCCAAGATTTTAAAAGCTTCCCCGAGTTGAAAAACTCTTGGATCGGGCGGTTACCCCTGGTCCAATGACGGACCACAATGATGTAAAGAATTCGATGGTGTAGCCGTCAGGTCCGCTTGTTTTGTTCTTTGGGAGTGAAAAAATGGCCTCTTTGATTTCACGTGCGGTAAAAGGAGCATCTAAGGCTGTATTTTGTTCTTCCGTGCAGGTGAAATGCAGTAGCGAAGTTTTGAATTCACAATTTTGTGTCCACTCTATTACCTGCTTGTTGGAACCGGTCTTAGCACAACGAGCACTAAAACGATAGTTCCTGATTAAAAGAGTAGGAGAGAATGAGCAAAGACACTTGTAGGTTTGATTGGGAGCAAGAGCTTAGTTAACTAAGAACAAGAAGGAATGATTGCCGAATTAATGTTCTTATTAGACTTAGTATGCCAAAAAGCCGATCCCTTTTTTAAAGGATTGTGTCGCTATTTATAGTTTATGGAGACGATTACATGTGTAGAAAATAAAGAAAGATTTACAAATCTTGTTGATAAAGTTGAATCTGTTAAGATTCGTGCTAGATTTATGGAATTTTTTCGTGTCGGAACAGAAAAATTTCCACTTATTGTTTGATGATGTATCATCCGAATTCTCTTCAGGTTCGAGGAACCTTCCGAGACAAGTCATTTTACCGAGTCAAATATTTTATCCGAGTTGAAGACTTAGTGCTTATAACCGGGTGATTCTTTTATATTTGAATTGTTGTTTTCAGTAGACCGAAGTAAAATCTCGGATCCACCTCCAACACCGCTGCATCAATCCATAGTTTAGACTCATCTCATCTATAAAATCTTCTACTTTAAGCAGTAGGGTGGAGTTGATCTTCAAATGCCTTAGCTATTAACTGAAACATAGACCGAGAAGAAATTAACTAAATTAGTTAGTTTATATTAATTGAAAAACATATATTATATGCATATACTTTTGGAAAAGTATCTAAAACGTTTTAATAATTCTTACATAAAAATAACAACTGAAACATGTTATAACGTAAAAGAAGTGAAACCCTTGAATAAAATAGTATTACATAAATGGTTTTCATGGTGAAATGAGAATGTGATATTGGCTGAATGCGTGTCGTAGAATTGGACCACATGTAATGAAACGTAATCCGAGATGTTTTCTGGTCGAAGTGAACTACTTGAGTCATTGAGTGGCTTAGATCCCTCCTTACGATATGTGATCGAACTTGATTTTTTTTTTTTTTTGTATTTATAGTATTCACTTGGAGGTTTTTTTTGCTCGATATATGATAATCTTACCTTCAATATCGTAATATCACGGTTATAGTTGTTAAATTCATTCAAGTCTTTATAGGAGTATCAAGTATGTGCCATCAATACATCTACTATATATATATACAAATAGTAAGTATACCAAAATAGTAAGTCAAAAAATTGACTATATATATGCATATTATTATGTTATGAATAATATAGACCTAAGATTCTTGTTTCACAAGTGGTTGGTACGTAGGGTTTATAAAATTATAAAATTCGGATGAGATTTAAGTTTTAATAAAATGCTATATTTTAAAATGTAGAAATTTGAGACGCCTTAATATCTTTGGTAAAAATTATGGTTAGATTTTATTTTTATTAATCAATTAATTGCAAGCGACATTTAACCTAGTGACAAATGATAAATATACTAAAAGCAGACAAACTTGTATATTTTGGGATCGAGTCCAACCTTCTATATTATGTAGAATTTAGGTGGTCAAGTTGTGGCTTAATATTGACAAAATAAATCAATAAATTACAATGTAATTTGAAAGATGCATGTTTGGTCAAAGAGTATAACTTAAATTGATATAAGACAAATAGATATATATATATATATATATGTATATATATAAAACAGTGAAAATTCTCTGTAAACGATAGTGGAATGGAAAAAAAGAGTGAAAAAAATAGAAGGTGAAAGTGAAGGGGCATGGAGAGTAAAGAAGCACAAAAATGGCCCCTTGTCTTCCTCTTTCCCTTGTCTTCTGGCTTTTTTCCTTAATGGTCGCTTCTCCCTATTCATTTTCTCTATTCAATACTACTATATATCTTCTCATTTTTTAGGACCAAAATTAAATGATTTATTTCTCAAAATCTCTCAATTTATCTCCTGAATAAGGAGTTTGTGATAACCATCAATAATTAGATTAACTAAATTAGATCTATAATCAATATTCTGTTATACGAGATAATATATCGAACTTTTGTATAAAAATACGCAGAAATAAACATTAACCACTTGATTTACACGTTAATTTTTCATCATCATGATTTTTGTTTTGTTGAAAGAACACCATCTTTAATAATTAGAGAGAAAATGATCAATTCACGAACAACATCATGTTTGTTTTTGATTTTTTATATACGAATGAAGACCTCATGCATTTAACTTCACGAAATAATACTAAATTTGATTTTTCTTTCATAAACTATTAAAATCATGTCAAAATTATCGTTAATGCACTGTTAAGATTTACTAGACGCAATGTAAATGACACATAGATTAACTTGTTGGCAATAATAACACGAGGCAACAAAATGGATGACACTTGTGTTTTAGTTGTTTTATATAGTCCAAACAGTAATATCCCAAACCCTAAATCTTCTCAAAATGGTTTTAAATGATATAATGACAGAAGATATGAGTACGTCTCTATATATGCTAACTTTTTAAATAAAAAGTCTATATATATGCTAACTCATAAAATACAATATGACGGCTTTTGCCTACTATTGACATCTTTATTATTTAATTTTATCTTTGAAATTAGCAACGTTTATAATTAAGAGTATTGTTAAACTGTAGTAGTAGGTGTTAGATAGCTTATACGTCGTAAGGGATAGTAACGCGACAAACATTATAGTTAATTTCTGTCGTCGACTACATGAAACATTATTAGAAAGATATGTTGATGGATTGATGAAGCATTTTGTTTTATCAATTAAGAGTTAAGATCAACCAACCATTTAATTATAGGAATCAAATTGCGGCGTGCATTGGTGGTTGTACCGAATCAGTGTAGATACGGTCGCCATTATATAGTCGTCGGTGTGTATTATTTGAACCACACGATCACGTTAGGTCAATATTACTATTTTAAGCTTAATCAGCTTTATGGTCTTAATACAGTGAACCAAAAACCTCAGCTATTATTTTAATAAGATACAGCGCAGCGATATAACTTCACAACACATGTTTTGAGAATATCATTTAATGAGATCAATTTTATAGTGTACTTTATAATTTGGCGTTAGTGAGATCAACTTAAGCAATATTAAGTTTATATATCAACAACTAATACACATAAAAGTTTATCAAAAAGTAACAACAAATGTACATAATTTACGTTGATGTATATAACTATTGTGGTAGATTTTTGGGAAAGTTTGTATCTCATATATTCAAAACTATAGATTTCATATAAACTAAGAACTTTAATTGGATTAATGAAGAAGATATCGAGCACGAATAGTTACTTAGAGATCAGAAAGTAGGGTTTTATCAACTTTTCTAATATATTTTTGTAGGATGGCATATATGTTTTCCGTCTCTTACAAACCAAAGCGTTCATGAGCCAGATTTAAAGGAAGCTTTGCTAGACGTTTTCCAACTCCTTATCCATTGATAATCTCTACTCAACAGCTTTACTGAAATTTGAATCTGTGATGTTGCTCTAATATCAATTATAAGATTTCAAACACTACCGATTTTCTTAAAAGAAAATTTCCTAAGAAGAACATAAGATTCCCTTATATGGTTCTCATAAACCAATTATCTATAAACTAAAATGAAAAAACATTGGTAAATATAATCTAACTCAAAATATACATAAAAATATATGGGCCAGTTATAGTGCTATTTTTACAAATTTTCAGACAAAATATTGAGACCCCTATTTGGCATAGTATAAATGAGATTAAAAGTCACTAGAGTAGTTAACAAAAAAAAACACTCTAATTTGTCAATACTTTATTTTCTCGACACAAATTATTTACACTAAGTGTTGAGATACGTTTTAAAAAGTCTCTTTCTTTAATATGTTTTTATATCTTTGTCAATATTCTATTAGGAAACTAGGTTATTCATTCTTGTGATACACATGTTATTAGGGAATAGCATCCGTATCGGAAGTTGGAAAGGATCCGTTCTAGTATATATAAGATATGAGCCTCTCCACTCATTGCCAATTGGTTTTGAGTTGGAAACTCATATTCTAATACATGTAATATACAGAGCACTCAATAATACATCAGAAGTTCTAAGCCCAAACGCCTTCATTCTCTTCCTTGATCTATTTTGACATGGTATCAGAGCATGTCACTAAAATTCTTCACTAAATTTTTTTACTTTCGGATTACAAACAGAGCCATGATTAAAGCCTCTGCTAACATTGAAACTATTGTGAATCAGTCGAGAAGCATTGAATGATCTCACCTTATGATCTCTCTCCATCGGATAACCCTAGTGCGATTTATCGTATCCTCTATTAAATGGCCAGAACTACGATGAGAAGTCTTGTAGCTTTCAAATTGCACTTGAATCAAGAAAGAATCTGATGACACTTGTGAATGCTCGTTCACCACTACCTTGTGATGCTCGTTCACCACTAGCTTATACGAGTAATGTAGAGAATCTAATTAGTAAGCACACTGAAACTTTACCTTGTTGGATACTTGATATAGGTTCCACACATCATATGGCTGGAAAGAGGAACATTGATATATGTGTATTTTAGCATATTTTTAAGTGTCATTTTTAGTTCATTTTGCATACATTTCATATCATTTGCACCTATGTTTATAGTCTCAATAGCTTCATTTTCATCCTCTGCATTCGCATGTCACAGATGTTGCATAAAAGGAGTTTTCACGTACTTGGAAAGCATAATTGGAGCATCCTGAATGTTGTGGAGACTTTTGGACCGGATTATGAGCTTGGACGCAGCTAAGACACTTGAAATGGATCTCGAGCTTCCACACACTCGAAATGGAAAATGAGCTTCCTCACACTCAAAATGGAAACGAAGCTTACTTCACACTCGATGGGCCGCTTCATCTTTTGATCCGAACTAAGTCGGACCTTAGCACTCGGACTGTCAATGGGCCACTGTAGTTGATGGGCCAAGTCTGCTATAGTCTTTAGTAATTTTTGTTAATTTTATATTCTTTAGGTTTAGTGGGGGTCTAAGTATAAATACCCCTTTGATGTTACAAAAAGGGATATTAAAGTTTTACTGCTAGAACAAGAAACCTTAAGCTTTCATTTTTCTCTTTCTAATTTCAACATTTTTTATTTACGTCATATTGATACAATTTTAGTTTAATTTTATTCCAGTATTTTTCACTCTATTTTCTGATCGTGACATTCACTTTGTTATTTGCGTTGATTATTTCACCAATGGCTTATGAGTAAATTAGATAAGTTTAATGAGGGAGTAGATTAGACCAGTGTGGATCTTAAGTTTTCTAGGTCACTTAAGAGTAGATTAGTTTAGATCTCTTTTGTTTCGGTGTTATTAATGCTTATATCTTTCTGATCAATTGAGATTTGTTCTTAGACGTTTTAGCACTCAAAAGTTGTAATGAATTGTCCAATTTAACTATTTCAAAAATTTACATTCTTAGCTCAAGAGATTGAATGTCTAAGGTGTTTATTAGGTTATTGCTTCATGCTAGTTAGGTTGTTAAACGCTTATGATGATTTTGTCTTTTGATAGCTTTTCTGAGATTGTTTGTCACGAGAGTGGATTCATTAGGTATGGCCTAATTACCTAAAGACTTGCTCTGTTTGAGGTTTGTTAAGCGATTTAGTAAATTTAAGTGAGGCGCTGGTACATGATCTCTACCCCTCAAAAACCCCTCTTTCTCACCTGACGCTTAGTTCCTTGCGCTGTTTGATTTCCTGTTTTCACTGCACTCTGATTTTACTGCAACTTTGCTTTCACTGCACTCTACTACATTGCTTTTAGTTTTCTTAATTAGATTTGTGTTCAGCATAGTTACTTCATATTATTGTTTCTTGCTGTTTAAATTGCTTATTTAGATTGATAGATAACAAAACCATTGAATTGATTTGGCTTGAATTAGAATAGTCTATTGCATTCTAATTGATAGTTACACTCCCACTTGGATTGACACCTATTATACTACATTAACATCTTAATGTAATAGGACTTGACAAATAGGATAAAATCCTGTTATCAAACATTCAAAAAAATATTTGTAGTATTGCTCTCGTTATGGTTGTCTTAGCAAAAGGTAAGGAAAGAATAACTAGCTAGGAAGGAACAATAGTTCTAGGTCTGAATATGGCGATGCAACTGGTATTTTTTGTTGAAGAATTGAGGTCAGATTTGATTTATGTTGGTTAGTTGATGGATGAAACTAGGGGTGTTGCACAGCTTGTTGATTGGTTTCTTGTTCTCGAGGACTGTAGTACAAGGAAGATGATTGAAGTTGGTAAACGAGAAAAAGGAGAGTACCTATTTAGAGGTATAGTAGTGCTAGAACACTCGTCGTTAAAACAAAGGATATAATGGTTTTGTGGCGTGAGGATGGACCATGCTTCTGCTCAAGCTTTGCGCTTTCTTTCATTTTTTACCAATTGTAGCAATTTTAAGAATTGTTCTATTTGTCTTTACTCAAAACTGAAAAGAAACTTTTTTTCCTTTTAAGTGATAATAATACAACAGACAGTTTTGATTTGATTCACTATACATTTAGGGACTGTGTCATTCTCCGTCTCACTCTGGAGCTTGTTACTTCCTTAATATTATAGATAATTATTCACGTGTTGTGTGGACATATCTAATTATAAAAAAGAAAAAAACACAGGTGCATCTGAAAAACTTTATGGCTCTACTTTACCGTCAGTTTAATACTACAACAAAAATAGTTTGAAGTGATAACGGTGGGGAGTTCTTGTGTATGAGTGACTATATCCTCCAGCATGGCATTCGTCATGAGACATTGTATGTAACCACTTTGTAGTAGAACAATTGTGTTGAGAGAAAACACATGCATATCTTGAATGTTACCCAAGCTCTTCCTTCTAAAGCTCAATTACCCAATTGAATTTTGGAGAGAATGTGTTCTCACTGCAACATATCTGATTAATCAAACACCTTCCAAAATTTTGAATGGCCTTACACCTCATGAACGGATGTATGATTAACCTCCTAGCTACAACCATATATGAGTGTTTGGTTTACTTTGTTATGCTCACAATCAGCACCACAGTAGCAAATAATCTTCTCCTCAGACTCGCTAGTGTGTATTTGTTGGATATCCACACTCATCCGAGACATACAATCTTAAACACAATGAATTTTGTGTGTCACAAGATGTACTGATACTCCATCTAGTCCATAATATGATTTTTTCTTTGATGAAAGGTCATCTGATAATGAGATATTAGATATAAACACTCCACCATCTGACAATTTGTTGAGCCAACACCTATCATGAGTCATGTTCCTACATTGTCTCCCATGCAAACAACACCTAATGATACTTCTATCTCATCTAACGAGGCCTCAACTTCTGACCCTCCCTTGCCAGCGAGTTCTCCCTCCGTTGCACCTACACCAATTGTCACTAAAGATAATGTGGCTCCAAAATTGGGTCGTGACGACCATCAAAAGAAAAAATTCGCAAAACTGAAAGAATATGTGACAACTACCTCTTTGATGTTAAATCTTTTGAAGACGTGTTACCTGATTAATAAGTATGTCTCTTGTGCTAGGTGCATAGAAAGACATAGCTTATTTGGTTGCTGTTCCAGCAATTCCAGAGTCAAAAAACTATAAACAGGCGTGTCAAGATGGGAAGTGGATAAATGCAGTGAAAACAAAGATTTCAGCTTTGCAATCTAACAAAATGTGAAGTCTCAAAAAGTTACCACCAAGTAAACGTGATCTTGGAAATAAATAGGTTTATAAGCTCAAATACCATGTAGATGGAATACTAGAATGATATAAAGCTCACTTAGTTGTACTTGGGAATAATCAAACAGAGGGAGTAGATTATGGAGAAAGAATTCTTTTCCACTTACAAAAATGAGTAGGTTCGTTTATTCTTAGAAATAATAGTAGTAAGAGATTATGAACTTCATCAAATTAATGTTCACAATGCATTCTTATATGGCGATATAGACGAGGAAGTCTACATGAAACGCCTACACGAATTTGAATCTGATGATCCCTCTCCTGTTCGTTGTCTTCGAAATCATTGTATGGATTAAAACAGGTTCCACGTTGCTAGTTTGCTAAGCTCTCAACTACCTTGTAGACATACGGGTTTGTTCAATCCAACTCACATTACTCTTTATTCACTTATGAGAAACACAGTCAGATTTTTCAAGTCTTGGTATATGTTGATGTTCTGGTGATAAGTGATAGTGGCTCTGCAACAATCATGAATTTTATGTTTTATCTAGCTACATGTTTTTATATGAAGGATCTTGGTCTCCTCAAATATTTTCTTGGCATTGAGGTTGCAAAAAATAGTATTGGTATCTATCTATCTCAACGTAGATATGCAGTGGAAGTTATCTCTAATGCATGTTTACTTGGTGCCAAACCTTCACTTCTTCTGTTCGAGCAAAACTACACACTAACAAGATCAGAGTATCCAATACTCATGAGTTATGTTCCTACATTGTCTCTCATGCAAATAACAAGATAAATCTATAACAAAATTTTGATATATAAATAGAGAAAATGTTAAGTGAATATAAATAACAAAATTATTATATGATCTTTAAATTAATATGATATAACATTTTCAAAAAAAAATTGTATGGAGTCTCAAATATTTCAGGTACAGCTCTGAATTTATTTGACATTATTGGAGTGCGATTCTCATGGATGTTCACTACTTTGAGATATCCATTATTGGTATTTGTAAAATCAAAAATCCATTATTGATGTTCCATTTTAAATTTTTTGAAAAGGCTTTGCTTCTAGCTAGTAGCTATTAACTCCTTTTACTCATAATATCAGGTAATAGGTTCCCTATACAAATGGCTACTTGTCATTCTCATGTTAGGACCAATAAATAATATAGATTGATACATGTGTAGATAACTTGATAAAATAATAAAATGTTAAATTATGTAAATGATATCATCGGTTAAATGTAACAGTGTCTGATAACTGTTAATCATAATTTTTCAAACAAGTGGGATAATGATCTTAACTCGTGTATTTAAAGAGTAGATTGATTAGATTCATGACTAGAACTAAATAATTTATTATAAGGATAAATACAAAAGAAGTTGCCAACCATAAGTTCCAATTTTATATATGCATGCAAAATATAGAAAAAATGTTTTCACCAATATCTTAGCATGCATATAAAAATATAAACTCTTAATATTGCTAGTCGACGGCCATCTCTAGCATCTTAGGCAATTTAAAAATTTCCCAATACAACGTTGTCTTTTTTTTCTTAAGTTTACACATACCAAATATATGTACATTTATATATGTATAGTTTATGCATTATATTAACAAAATGTATAAACTCCTCACTCAATTAGCCCAAAAAACAAAACAAAAAACTCCTCACTCAATTTCATCATTCTTATTTTTTTCGATGAAATGTGAATTTTATTCATTAAATGAAATGGTTTATATACAACCAAGTATAAATGTAAGCTAAACTATACTCCCTCGCTCCCATTTTATAAAATGGTTTAGTTGATAGCACATATATTAATAATCTTCCTAAAAAATCATTTAATGTTTTAGTTTAATAAATTTTGACCAATCACAAAAAATACTGCAAAAATTTTAATAGTTTCAAGATAGAAAAACATCAAATTTTACATAGGAAACTATGAAACAAATATTTTTGTCTAAAACATCTAATAAAATGGGACAGAGGGAGTATAAAAACTTGCTTTACAAAAAATAAAGAATCATCTCAATCTGACCTCAAACCATTACCTTTTGAATGTCTTTCAATCTATGAGGGAATTAATTGTTAGGGAAGAGATTCTATGGTGAATAACCTTCTCAATAATACGAGACAAACTAGAAACAGAAGAAACTGGTCGGCCATGTATTCGTGAGTTTTGTTCACGCAAATGTAGTAGTTCGTAGCCTGAAAAGCAAGTTTGGCTAGGATGCGGTCCAAAAGAGAAAGATGGGAAGATGAGACTCTAGAAACAGAGGTCCAAGCAAACGAGCACATATATCATCCCAACTGACTTAAGCTTTAGAAGAAATATTAGGAGATCCAGACCATAAGAAATCTTAGAAAATACTCTTAATGTCTTTTGAGGCAGCGGCTAGGAAATGTGAAACTAAAATACCAAAAATCGATAATAATCGATATAACTAACTTAATTACAACTTGCCTGCAAAAGAAAGTAATTTGGTAGCCCAAGGGTTTATTCGAGATATGATCCTATCAATGAGAAGTTCATAATCACTACGAGACATGGATCTAGTAAGCAAAGGCAAATCAAGATAGCAAATTGGCAAAGAACCTAAAGAGATGCTTGCAGCAAAAGCAGCATCTAACATGCCATTCAGAACTCTACCAGCAGCATAAAGGTTGGCTTAGAGACATTTATATGAAGGCCCGACATTTCACCAAACTCAGCTAGGACAGAGAGAAACCCCCAGTAAATGGTGAAGCATCTGAGAAAACTAAAATATCATCAGCAAAGCTTAGATGAGTGAAACCAAATTCTTTGCAAAGAGGGTGAAAACAAAACCTGCTTTGACGTGCAACAACATTCAACCTGCTTTGGAAATCACCTTGTACATAAGGTTGCAACAAGCAATAGGTATGTAGTCTTTCATTTTTACAGGAGCAGAGTGCTTAGGAACTAATGCCAAAAGAGTAGCATTCACACATGTCGGAAGAAAACCATAGAGGAAGAAGGACTAAATAACAATAATGAAATCAGCTCCAATAATTGACAATGCTACCTAATAAAGTTTCATAGTGAAACTATCAGGTTCTGGAGCCTTATTAGAAGATATGGAGAATAAAACATTTTGTATCTCCAACGGAGAAATAGGAGCCACAAGTGCAGCTGAAGAAGACGAGGAACAACAAAAATCCAAGTAACTATCCAAAACAGGAAACGTGGGGTTATGGTCTAGTAGAGACTACATGAAATTTGAGAAATAATCAACAATAGTCCTTTTGATACCAGCTAGGTCTGTAATGATTAAACTTGAGTCAGTCTTGAGAGATTTAATAGCATGATAACTAGACTGAGAAAATCTATGAAACAAATAGGAGTTTTGGTCTCCATTTTTAAGCCATATAATCATTGATTTTTGGCGAAAAAATCATTCCTCGATATGGGAGAAATGGTTTTACTAGGTAGAAGCATCCACAACCAGCTGTGAATTTGGAGGCGAGGGATCATTAAGAGCAACCTCTTGAGCACGACACATGTTTACATAGGCAGTTTTTGTTCGATTCAGAATATTTCCATACTATGTTTTATTCAACTCACAAAGAATGAGCTTTGAGAGCTTCGATTTCTTATGAAAAAGGGAAGCGAAACCCGAGAATGATAAAGCGGTGGAGATTGATCCCAAACCTGAGCCACTCGAGGAAGGAATAAAAGGTGCAAAGTGACATAGTGAAAGAACTGAAAATACCCATAACGAGAGCTAGAAGGAGTAGAAAGATGGATCAAACAGCGAGAATCATCTGAGGTACCTCCTGAAGAGAACTCAATATAATAGTGAGGAAAAAAATTAAGCCACTCAGGATTAACTAAAGCACGATCAAGCTTTTTCTCCATTGTGCCTTCCACTCTTTTGTTCCACCAAGTAAAAGATGGGCCATGGAAGGAAAGGTCCGAGAGATCAATATGAGATACAAAATTCTGAAATATATTCATACCGGACTGATCAAAATTGTAGTCCATGTAACGAGAGTGTTTAGATGAAGCAAAGATCTCATTGTAATCCCCCAAAAGAATCCACGGATGACTCAAGTGTGAACAAGCAGAGTGAACAGCTGATAATTCTGACCAAAGTAGTTGTCTATCTACTTCAAAATTAGAGGCATAGATGGCTGAAATTATGTAAGTAATCCCAGTCTCAAGAACTTACACTCCACAATTGATATGATATGCACTTTTAGAGAGAAGAAAAAACACAAACAGCATCAGAACTACACAACCAAATTCTAAGTTGATGGCAATCATAATTGGTGATTTTATCCTAACCTAGAAGTAAAGATAGAATCACAAGTATCTTCAGAAACATGAGTTTTAAGCAAAAAACCAATCATAGGTTTACAATCTTGAATCCATTTTTGTAATACTGCATGTTTGCATAGCTGATTAAAACCACGCAAATTCTAAGAGAAGAGAGACATCAATGCTTCTGGGAGGAAGCCCTTGAGGAAAAAGTTTTGTTGGCCATATTCACTAAGTCCTTAGAGAAATCAGATTGAGGACATAAGAGCTAAGCTTTTCCATTGTTTTTCTTTTGACAGACAGATTGACGAGGGAGAAAACATCTGAAACAGTCTCGATAACTTCTTCTTCAGGACAAGCGCTTCAAACCTAGAAGTTGAAACTTGTTTTGAAGAAGCATTTAGAGTCATTAGTAGCAGATTGTTTTAAAGAAATACGACATGATTTTTTGATGGTTGTCCAATCAAAAGACTTGGAACCATCATCATCCACAGGAGCACGCTTGGTCAATTGAGTATTGATTAGAGCTTAAGAAGAAGGGTCCAAAGGAGACGGAGGAACATCATCTTCAACAACAATCTACCTTGTTAAAAAAGAAGCAAGACTTGAAGAGCTGTAGCATGAAACTAGACAAGCACATGCATTAGATGATGAGTTAGAAATCGATTTGCTTAGAATATATTTCAAAGGAGAAGTATGACTTGATTTTCTTATGATGGTAGAGTCAAGAGACTCAAAACCAAAATCAGATTCCCGAGGTGTACGCTTAGTTGAATGAGTACTGACAGGAACTAAAAAAAGAAGGAGAGAAAAATCCAGTAGCAACATCCGACTTTGTTAAATCAGGACCATAACTCAAAGAGCCTTTTGTAAGAACAGATGTACCAACTTTCTTTGAGCAGTCTTTAGAGAGGTGAACCCATTTAGAGAAAGAGTCACAATGCGGAGAAAGCCAAGGGAAAGAGATTTGGATCTGCATGCCGGAAAGGAAAGGAGCCTTAAGCCAAGTCAATGACATGAGGAAGATGATTGTCTAGATTTACTTCAACTAAGACCCTCATAACATCAAACCTGAGATATTTTTCAGTGGAGGGATGAAGCATTATGGGTTTTCCAACATGGCTAGCAAGAAAAATAAGACCCTTGTATGAGAAGAGATGATTAAGAATATTCTGAAAATTAACCCAAAGAGGAATAGAGAACATCTCAAGAGCTTGATTTGCAGTAGAAGAAGATCAATCTTGAACAACCATAGTCTTGTCACCAATATACCAAAACCTCCTTCGCAAAACATGAGTTCGTGTCTGTTCATCATCAATCGAAAAGACTACAGAAGTAGGACGAACAAAATTTACATCAATCTCATGATCCTTTTTGGAAAATTGTTAAATTCTATTCACAATAGCATGTAGAGATCCAATATGAGGAGCTTCACCTATGAAATATCCAATAACAAACTTGCTCCAAAAAGGAGTGGAATTGACAAGCAAATAAGAGGGAATCAATGAGAAGAAAATACCATAAGATACAATAGGAGCAATCTGAAAATCTGTTATCGCAAAATTTGAAGCTTTGGTTACACCAATCCAAGAGGATTTTTCAGAAATCGAAGGAGGAGAGAGACTAGCAACAGCATGTCGAGCCAAGAAAACATCAACCAGTGGAAGTGATGTTCCTCATATTTTGTCGGTTTTGAGCTCATTATTACGGTTATATTTTGGGAATTTGTCTGTGTTTTATTGAGATTTCAGGTCAAAAACGTTTAGAGTTGGAATCATGCTTGAAGGTGGACTTTGGAGAAGTTTGAAGCATTTTCGGGTATTCTCCACGAGAGAGATGATCGATCAAGCGACACAAGGATCGATTNAGGATCGATCGATCAGTACTTTAACAAAGAATCTGCGCTCGATCTGAAGAACGACTTGGCTTCTGAAGGATCGACTCAAGATCCAAAGATCGATCGATCAACTCAATGATCGATCAATCAATGCCCTTCGATGAAACCTAATTTCATGATTTTCGAGCTTTTGTTTTGGAACCTATAAATACTCTTTTCTTATTTTTATTTTTGTAAGTCGTCTTGGAGATTAAGAAGAATGATTTTTACAGCAATTTTAGAGTTTGAAGATCTCTTCACTCTTGAGAAGAATTTCTGAACCCTATTGTTATTTCTTAATACAATTTTAGTTTCAATCCATAATGATTTGCTTGTCTCTTTGTTTAATGTCTGAGTAGATCTTAGATCGGATTTAGGGATTCTAGGGTCTTAGAATTCAACTGTTAGGGAACAAATAGGATTGATGATTTGAAACATTCTCCTTCTAAAACTTGACTTTAATGCATAGATTAACTTGATCAGCTAGTCAATGATTTTAGGTTGTTAACTTTCCAAAAGCTTGTTAAAGAACCAGAACTAGATTAGAAGAGCAATCCTTTCATTACCAACGAGAGTTGATGCTAGGTTGGGTTGTGGGTATTTGAACCTAAAAAATAAAGCCTATATGTAATCTGAAACCAACGAGAGTTAGGATCTTTAGATTATCGATAGAAGGGCANGGGCAGATTCAACGAGAGTTGGTTTACCTTTACTTATGTTCAAGCCGAGAATATGATTAGAATAGTTCCTGAATAGCTTCCCTGACAAGAGTTTTAACTCCTAAATGAATACCCGATATCCGATTGCCTTAGTTTATTATTTACA